>JAMLFT010007737.1:0-14484 GCA_026544285.1 Pachyrhizus erosus | reverse complement strand
TTTTTGTATTAATCATGTAGGTTTTTTCTAAAACAATAACAAAAAATAAAATTTTGAATAAATTATCTAAAATTAAAAATACTATAAATTTAAATATATATTTATTTTTATAATACATGTAGATTATCTTAATATATTTATATTATGATAAGAGATGATAAAGGGAAGAGAGTTTTAAAATGTAATATTGATGAGAAATGTGAGAAGAGAGAGAATTTAAAATTTTAATATTGATGAGTGTGTGTGTGTAAAAAAACATATTTGGACATACATAAATATACATACACATACCAAAATATATTATTTAAAACTTATAACTCACTAAAAACATGTTGGAGTTGAGTTACGTACTATTGAAACATTCTACAAACTTGTGTAATAAAATGACACTTAAAGTGTGTATTGCACATTTGAAAATCCATAAATTGGTTTAGGGTTAGGGTCTAACAAATTTTGTAACCTTAAAACATATTTTAAAACAATCTAATTTCATGAAAATCAAGTTGAAATTAATACAATAACAATGCTCATTTTTATTTTTTTTTACAAAATTGGTGTTTTTACAGTGTTATTTTAAAGTCATAACTTCACCATAACATGAAATTAAGTTAAGGTTTCTATTGTTCAACCTTATAAACATAAAATGAAAGTATTTCAAACCTTAAAACCATATTAAATTAATGCATATAGTGGCTATATGACTTCTATGTTAATGTACATAAAAAAACTCCACAAAATCAAGAGCATTTGTGACTTTCAAGTATCATAAATTTAAGAGACTAAGGAAATCTATGTCTACATAAATATCAATTTTAAATAGGTGAAAAAAATCTATCCCCTTAGGTTAGGCTTCCACATGAAAATGAAAAGGAGACTGGTGGAGATGGTTGATTTTTTTTACTCCTAACAAGCTTAACTCAAGAATGAGTGCAAATGGAATGAGTTTGGTTGTTAAAAAAGGAAATTTCTAACTCAAGGTTGCTGGTAGGGAAGGGTGTTGATGAATTCCTTTTTAGGACACAAAGTGGTTTCATTTAGAGTAGAAATTGTTAAGGTTTGAATAATTAAACATGATACTAATGACATCATTAATCTTCTTTATTTTTCAGCTTAATTAAATAAACGAAGGTGATCTAAATTAAGCCCTAAACACACATAATTTTATTGTGTTATCTATATCTCTTTATTCTTTTTTTATCATATATTTAATTTTCTTAAGTTAATTACACATTATTTTATGTTTATAAATTTTTAAAGTTTTAAACTTTTTTTTCTTTACAAATTTGTTTTAAACATAATAATTAAGCTTCTATATATTTTTCATAATTTTTAGTTCTTTAGGCATATGAAATTAAGCTTTCAAAGGTATCTATGAGTACTTTGAGTTAAAATTAAGGAATATATATTAACAACAAAAAATATCTATAACTTAAAAATAATATTTTAATCATGTTTTCATATTTAAATATTATTTTATCATTTTTTTATTTATTTAATATTTTTCTACCTTCCTATATCTATATTTTTAATTGTTAGGATTTTTAGTTAATTTTGTAATGAAAGGGTTTAATTACACTTCTTCATTATGAGAAAACTTTTAATTTCTCAAGATATAAATTTGATATTTAAACTTCCATACAATGTCGTTGTTTATTAATTAGGAAAATAATAAGTACACAAAACACACACACATATATACTATTATTAATTTTAGGCTTAGTCTTGGCTTCTTTAAGTAGGGGTGAGAAAATAAAAGCTAGCCACCCAAAATTCATGGTATTTGATATGAATAAATGCATTTCAAACGAATTGTTTTGAACATTGGGTTAAATACAAGAATAAATTTAGTTGTTTGATCGGGTGGGTACAAATGAGAAAAATAATTTGATCGAAATCCAAACCTAACCAAAATGGTTGTCTATAGTTGTTTGACATACTAATATATTATTACTTTTATGCTTCTTTTAAGAACTCCATTTTATAAAGCTTTAGTTTTTAGAAGTTTTAGAGTTCCAACTTTTAAAAGTCACTCATTTCTCTTTCTCACATGGGTATTATCAACTAATACCTATACTACATTACTAACTAAAAATTTATTTAAATTTTTAGTCCCCTTCTTCCTCTCTTAAAACATCCCATTTGATCACCTACCATATTTTCACACGACACATGTGACCCTCCCCTGTAAACCTCCAACCCAAAAATTGACGTCACAACCTTAGAGTGCTTGCTTAACCACACCACCATCGATTACGACGACATGATTGAAAATGTCGTCATGTACAATCAATCACCACATATTTAAGGGCACCATTGCACCCTCCAAACACCTTCAATGTTGTTTTATAAGAAGCTTTAGAAGCTCACTCACATTGTCTAAGAAGCTATATCATTTGTAAAAATCTTCATTCTAAAGTCTATACTTTTTCTCCCAAACCTTTTAATACCCACTCGTTTGGCCCATCATCCATTTTACTTGTCACCTAACTAAACTAAAGACATAAGCTGGCGAATTTAGTCTTAAATATTACATAGTTGGTTTGTGTTGGTTTTGATTTTTTTGGCTTGAACCCGACCCTAAATAATTGATGTCCATCCCTATCTTTAAGCTAGTCTCGCCTAAGGCTTCTTTCAACTAGCTCAGTTAGGACTTTTTTTATTTGACATTAGCCAAGGGTTATTTTCAAACTACCTCAACCTAGGCTTTTTTTTTTTTGTCAACCTAAACTAGGGAGCCTCACCTAAGACATCTTTTGGTTAGCCTCGATTAGGAGTTATTTTTTGTTGACCTTGGTCAAGACTTTTTATGATAACCCTCAACTTACGTTTTTTTTTTTCCAACCAATCTCGACTATGAATGTTTTTAGTCGACCTTAGCTATGTTTTTTTTTACCATCCTTAGCCAAGGCATCTTTCGACCAGCCTCAATTAGGGTTTTTTTTTTTTTGCAACTTTACATAAGGCATTTTTCAAATTGAGTTTTTTTTTTCGACCATCCTTGGCTAGGTATTTTTTTAGTTAGTCTTGACCAAGGCATTTTTTTAGCCAACTTCATTTAGGGCATCTTTTGGCTTACCTCACCTAGGGCATTTTTCAATTGGGCTTGACTAGGATTTTTTTTCATTAGCCTCAACCAAGGCTTCTTTTGGTTAACCTTAACCAAGACATTTTTTGGCCTAACCTTGGCTAGGGTTTTTTTTACCAACTTGACCAAGGCTTTTTTAAGCCAATCTTAACTAAGGAATCTTTTAGCCGACCTTGACTAGGGAGAATATCTTCAACTTGGTCTTGACTAAAATATTTTTAACTTGACCTTGATTAGAGTATCTTTAACTTAATATCAGTCAAAGTATCCATAACTTGGTCTCAACCATAGTATCTTTGACTCAATTTTGGCTAGAGTACTTTTTATTTGGTTTTGGCCAATATATTAAAAAATAAAGGGTCAAATTATTCAAATATAAGGCACGTCAATTAGTCTTAGCTCACAAGAAAAACTTGTCTTAACTTTGTAAATTTTAACTCTTAAAAGTTTGTTGGCCCATGAGCTTGGGCAAGTGGGTTAAGGTTAGTCTATTTGACAACTCTAGTTTTGATACAAATATATAATTACATATTTTCATTATTATTCAATGCATATTCATTATCCTTTGTGTAATTTTCCTTTCACTTTACCACCCAACTGTCATCATTTATGAATTTTACCATCCAAGTTCTTTTGCACAAATTTTACTACCCAACTTTTTTTTTGTGCATTTTACCATCATATTTTCAATTTTTGTGCATTTTACCATTATATTGGTAAAAAAAATAACATCATTTCAAAAAAATTGAAACTTTATTTTAGTGACACATTAACATTGATAAAATTTGCAAAATTGAAAAGTTGGGTTGTAAAATTCGTGAAAATAAAACTTAGATGGTAAAATTCATGAAGTGATGAAATTGGATGGTAAATTTTCCAATTAAGCCTCTTCCTTTTGGTGAATCAATGGGAAATAAGAGAATTAAAGGAATAAAATTTTATTTTTTTAATAAAAAGTGAAGTACTCAAGCATGTTTATATCCATTCCTAGTTTTTATTTCTATTATAATCAAAGCTTTTTTTTTTTAAGTAACCAATTTTATATTATTGACTCATCATCATCAAGTGAAAGAGACAGAGTTACATTGTTGATTATTGCCAATATAAAAAGGGAATAAATCATGAACAATGAACTAAGACGCACTGCACAATATAGAATATGAAAGGGACACAAATTTGATAGAAAAAAAAATAAAGGGTAAAGTGTTGTGCACTAATAATTTGATTTCATAAGAGCTAATAGTACAATAGGAAATAAAATGTATGAGATAAGCAAGTTACTAACTTTATTGAATAAAAGACAAAAATTGGCTTTCAAATTAGATACATATTTTAAAAAATAAAATAAAATATATTTTTACTCCTTTAAATTTAGGTCTTTTGTGTTTTGCCTCCTTATATTTAATACACACACACACACACATACACACACTCTTTTTAATCTCTTTTCATAAAAAAAACATTTTAGTTACTCCAAAATCAATAGAAGAGTTTTTTTTTTCTAAAAAGGGACTAAAAAAAGAATTTTTCAAAACTGATGAACTAAAAAACATAAATTTAAATTTGGAAAACCAAAAATAAAAATTATCCAAATTTAAGGGATCAAAAACATATTTAAGTCTTGAAAAAATAATAAACATGTGAGAGAAGAAAGAAAATAAGATAGTAGGTTCAAACACATAAAAATAAGGATACAAAGTATAAAACTTTAAGTTATATACTTGTGATTTTATTAAAATGGGAGAGTACATTTTCCCAATCTTTACATGAGAATAGGCTTGTCATTGGATCCTCATACTTGGATTTACCACCAATTTTGTTGTAACTGTATGATTTATCTTGGATAGCCAAACATAATGATCGACCCCAAAAATGCAATAGCATATGGTGAGACAACCATTATTTGAGTTTTTTTATTATAGTTTATTTTATGTAAGCTATATACATAAAGTCATATATGACAACAAGTTAATGACGACTCAATTCACAAAATCATTCATATATGACATGCCAGCAACTCCCTTGATAGAAACAAAATCATACAAATATAAAAAAAAAGTTGAAATGTAGGTTGTTGAGAAGTGGGCTTTATATTTGAACTATAATTTACTTCCCTACATTTGGTTTAAGAATTTTATATTTGTACTTTTAGATCTAATTTTGAGATTAATGACCTAGTAGCATTATTATAATTCTTTTAAGGAGTTTTTGAGTGGGCTTTAGTTGTTTATGAAGGGTCCACATTTTTTCACACATAATGTAATAAACATGTGTGATTGTAACCAATAAAACAAATTTACACACATTCCAAAGAGTTGTTAGTTAATTAGTTACAAAGTTTGTTAGAGTTATTGTGCTCTCTTCTCTCTATTTCTTTTCTCTTCAATTTTTGTTTTTATTTATTCCTTTTCCTTTTCTCCAATTTTTTTTTGGAAGCTTACAATGCCAATAATCATAGAGATCTAATCTTATGTTCAATCCAAAGTTTTAAAGCCTAGATAAATATGAGTTATTTTATACTTCATTTTCAAATTGATGAATAATGTTTTTTCTTTTTCTTTTCTCTTTTCAATTTTTTGATAGATGTATGATTATGTTTTAATTTGAAAAATTGAATTGGGATTAGGGTTAATATTCATTAATCCTTATGCAATAATTGATTAATTATTTGTGCCAATTCAAATTGTGGTTGAATTTGTCTAATTTTGTTTATGTATGATTATGTTTCTAATTTTGATGAATGAATGTGAGATGATTATCTCATGATTTTTTAATTGAATTGCATGATCATGAATTCATTTTATCTTTTCTTGAATCATGATGATTTATTAAAACACTAGATCCTTGGATTGTCTCTTTGAATTTGTTTTTAAACCCTAATTCTTGCCTTAATATGTTTTAAATTATTAAATTAAATTAAAATTCTTCCCCAATTTTCAATTAAAAATCTAAAATCAAATGGAATGTGTCTTTGGAATTATGACTCAAGTTTGTCCTATATTTTAAAATTATTTCAAAATTTATTAATTTGATATTATAAAATTAAGGGTTATCAAAACTAGTACCATTGTCAAATACTAATATGAATGTCTCCTTATCAAATTGTCTTTGGTGAAGCATGTCATATGCTTGTGGAGATTGAGCATTGTGCTTATTGGGCGATGAAGAACTATAACTTGGCCTTTGATCAAGCAAATGTAAAGAGAAAGCTCAAGTTATAAGAGCATGAAGAGCTATACTTGGATGCCTATGAGAACTCCAACACAAATCCATAATGAAAAAGAAAAGAAAGAATAATTTTTTGTAATAAGATGAATTTGGTATTAAGGACAAAAGGACTCTAACTTTTTGCTTTAGACCTCCTAACAACTATTAAGAGGATGAGAGATAAAGTATCAAGTTTTAACAAAAGTTTTTTGTTTTACACAATTGAGTTTCAAGAATTTATATTTATTTAGGCCTAAACCCAACAAAGTTCCTAAAAAATGTGCACAAGTATGATTCTTTTCACATGGGAATGCTTGACTCGTGTAGTTCCTCAATGGAAGAATCATGGATAGGAACTACAATGGGTATGCCTAATCTCCACATGGTTGTGTTCATTTTTTACAAGGACATCTTAAAAAAATATGACATTAGACATACTTTATTCTTGTTTAGATGTATTAGATGGTTAACATGGACATACAAACTTAATTATAATTGTTCTTTTTTAAACTTCCATTTTTTTTCACAAATGACTCCTTTAATTTTTTTAATATTTTACTTTGCATCAAAATATATTTTCTTGATGAAAGTTTCTTCAATATAAATTTGTTTTTGCTTCATAAGCTCACTTTTAAGTATTTCTCACTAATATTGAAAGAAATGTAAAACATTGAGTGAAAATCAAGATTGTGTGCTAATAATATGCAAATTTTTTAGCCAAACTCTTGTAAATAATATAAAAAGTCAATAATTTTCAATCTACTCACACGTATACATTATTTTTCCTTAAGCAATATTTTAAGCTAAAACATGATGGAGGGAAATCAATAAAACATCAATCAAAGAACTCGATATTAATAATATTAACATAAATATTATTACCATCGTAGGAGTAATAAAAATCCAAATTAGACCAGTTAAAGGCTTAGGTTTTACGAATTCAAACTCCACATCAAATAAGGGGTATTATCTTCTTAACTCTCTAAGTGTATAAGAATAAAAATAGTTTTCTTAACTCTTTTTAGACAAAATGCATTATCATAAAAACTTGATTATAAACAAATGTTTTACTAAATATTTTGAATACATGCATAATTAAAAGGATCTATTATAGATTTTGACGAGACATGAGAAAAATTATCATGTAGGATGGAATAGGTAAACTAATAATACATTGTGTTAGCAAATGTAAAAAGTCCAAAATGCAATTCTTTAAACCATTAACCTTAGGATGTTAACTCATAAGTTTAAATAATTGTTTAAATAATATTATTTTTCTTTAGTTTCCTTTTTTTTCTCTTTCTTTCTTTGATTTTTTCCTTTTTCCATTAAGTTACTCTCTTATTTCTTTTTCTTAGGGAATGAAAAATACATAATTTGCATGAAAATCTCCATATATAATATTTCCTAAACAATTTAATTCCTTAGTTGTTCCTTTTATAGTATAATCAAACAATATCTCTTTGAAGTAAATTTAAATCAAATTTTAGAGTATAAAATTTAATAAAAGAATTATTCAAATAATGAATGTTAAAAATTAAGATATATCATAAACACTCTTATAACTTAAATCTCACATTTAGAAGTGGTAAATCTTCAATTGATGAACATTTAAAGAATCAATTTAAGGAAATAAAAATAAAAAGTAAAAAAAAACTACACATATGTTTAATAATTAAAAAATATTAGAAATAATGCTAGGAATTAGAGTTTTTGTAAATATTTATAAAAGTATTAAAAAATTTGGAAGCAAATAAAGAAAAACAATCCCACCAACCAACAAGGAGTTCAACGTGCAACAATGACATATACCCGTTATGTTGTTCATGCCCAACAAAATGGTTGATAACTTTATTTTAAGAAGCCAAATATATTAAACAAACAACAAAAAACTCTATCACAAGAAGTGCTTAAGTCTAAGAGTACAATTATAACATCAAGTGATAAAAATACATGCTAACTAAGGTTATGCACACCCATGTTGCATAACACCTCTAAAACCCTTGCACCACATCCCAAAGAATCTTTTGCATGTCTTAATTAGCTTTCCATACAAAATTAATGGCTAAAGATTATTCTATTATTAGTGGTGATAATTAAAATTTTGTGAGGTTTGGTTTCAAAAATATCAAAAATGACTTTATATGATGAAATGTTTTAAGTTTAACTCCTTTGAAAGTTTTGGAAGTCATGTTTGAAAGATTAATGATGAATGGATGAAATTCATTGAAAATTGTTTTTATAAAAAATCTATCTACAAAAATTATGTTGAAGTATGTTTAGAAATGACAAAATGTTGGAGGCTTTTGAAGACATTGAGAATTTTTTTTTATTTGAAAGACAAATGCGTTTGTAGGAAGCATATATGAGCAAATTAGATGGGAGAAGCAGTTGAAGTCCTTGTTTGAAAGTAGTTACTAAGATGTAATTATTTTGTAGACGCGTCAAAATCATAAATATAGAGTTAAGCTTCAATGTGAACACATCAAAATTGTATAATTCAACTCTTAGAGTAGGAAAACTATAAATGTATGGATTTTTTAGCCATTTACATTAGGTTGAAAATACTTACACACATCTCATTACACCATCACACTTCACATATACAAAATGACTACCAATTCCTTACGAAAAATGTATGTTCTTACCCAACTTTTACATTAATGTAATTGTTTTTCTTATCTCTAATTCTAATTTCAATAACTCTTGTTTTTCCTATGACTTTTTCTTTTTTTATGACTCCTTTTATATATAAATTTTCATATTTCTATGACTTGATTTTATTTCTATAACTCTTTCTCTAATTTATTGTTTAATTACATGTATTTTCAAAAGTGTTTGATTTAACATCTTTTTGAAGATTACATGCTTTATATGAAAATTCTTAATGTTACTAAAAGATGAAAAGTTACTACATAATTTTTAATTTGTTTCTAAATCTTGCATTTTAGTATTTGTCTTTTCATTAAGATTACCACAAAAATTGAATAATCAAAATTTCCCAATTTGAAGCACAAAAGTTGTTAGTTTGAATAAAAAGAATTCACATCCCTAAAATTGTGATTTTAATTTCACGACCATAGAAACACTTTATTTGTTGAACAAATTTTTTGTGAGAAGTTATCTAATAAACTTTCATATTCTTTGTAACTTATTTTCAAATTTTCACCATCAATACGTATGTTTTTAATACCAATTGACGACAACCAAATCACATATCTAGAAGTCTTACCAACAACTAAAGTAATTCAATAATGCATCAATAGGAAGTGCTATTCCATATGCAAGAGAACACTTTGATTAAATATTTGTTCAATTGCCTTAAGCCATCCTCCCAACTAATTCTCTTTGCTTTATATGTAACCATTATCCAATAACAACTCCTACTCAAAGGTTTAACTATTGAAGATTAGAGAAAAGAAATGCAAGTAATTATGCTACGTTGTTTGCATTGTATAAGTAAAAAAGTTTCACCAATCTCATCCAAGAGAACCTAAAGAATCAACTAATAGGTACATCCAATGAAGTTAGCCATTTTAACTTAGTCATAACTTATTAGGAAAAAATGAAACCAAATATTGATCTCAACTAAAAAGTGAAATATTGATTATACACGCAGTTTGAACCAACTTAAAAGTCAAAATATTTTTTCTTTATGCTTCACTCATAAGACAAATGTTAACCATTAATATATAATGACAGACATTTAGTTTAGTAGCACCTTACAATCTCGACTTTTGCTTGCCTTTGACTTTCATTCATATAATTTGACATTCACCTAATGAATTTGATATTGAATATGTACTTGCAACAACACAAAACACAAGGTCAAGTTAGTCATTCTAAATCGTTTGAACTAAAATATTGAATATTCATCCTCGCTTTGGCAACTCTAACAAATAACATGTACTTCCTAAAACTATATAGCATTAATTTGATTTAGCTTGATACCCATAAAACCTTTTGCAACACCTTTAAACAAGATAATTAGCAATATTACATGAGACCCATAACCACCTGGAAACACAACCTATTTCCTTTTTCTCACCTCTCCAAGTTTTAACAACATACTTGATAACTAAATCCCTTAGATCTTGATTTAATCTAATTCCAAGCTTTCATTTTTACGCATTTAGTAATGTCAACAATTTCTATTTTTTTGTATTGAAAAACTAACTTTTTTCTTGTCCTCTAAATAAACATATGGTAGAATGCTAAATTGTTTGCCACATGTTTCTACTTAAACCATGATGTCACATTAAGCCTTTAATTGCATCAAATGTTGTATACTGTCATTGTGTATTACACCTGAAGTTCTTATCCACTTAAAACAATCCTCCCTAACCATAAAAATTAAAAGCATTCAAAAACCATATGAAAAATGAATTCACCTATAGCTATTTGTAAACATCATAATATTTTTAATCACAAGGGCATCCAATAGTTGAATCTTATCTTATGAGGAAGTAAAAAGAATCATCACTTAGTGATAGGGAGCCTAATGTTGGATAGTGGCTCAAATATTGTAATTATAAATTCATGCTTTAATGTCATTCTTTAGGGGACTTCACTATTTTTTTTAAAAATTACAATTTTTTCCTTTTGTGATTAATGTGTGAGAAAGTTTGATTTTGATTTTTCAAAAAGCTTTTTAATGGCCTCATGTTTTAGAAATATATGTGGAGTGTTAATAAAGTGTGTCCCTGTATTCTCTTCTTGCTCCATCTGATAAGTTCTTGTTTTTGTTTTTAGGTCATTTTGTAATGGTTAAAAATATATTTTGTACTTTGTGAAATACTTTATTGTGCTTTGATTTCATGCTTTGTGTGTCAATTGTGTCCTCTTTGATTAATATATTTGTATGATGGGAATCAATTAATTCAACTTAGCTTAAGGTTAACTTAGAAGAAGAATTATAGGCGAAATTGAGAATTGGAACAAATAATCGCTTGAGCTCTAAGAATAAAGATATATGGTTTTGTATGTTCTTAAGAATTTGGAAACTAATGCATACGTGCTAAGGGTATTTATGGAATTGTGATTCTTATTTAGTAATCATAAGACTAGTTAGCAAAGAATTGAGACTAGTTACTTAAGTACATTTGAACATTAAATTAATGTGAGGTTAAAATTCCAAGAGAATGAATCTAGGAGATGTGGAAAGAGAATCATTATTTAATTTTTTTTACCCTCGAGTCTTCGTTTTTTTAGTACTTTGAGTATTTTCACATACAAAGTCTAATTATATTTTATAATTAGATTTTAATTTTCACTAACTAATAATCATGAGAATCTTATATTCAATTTGCTTAATTAATACTAATAATTAGTATGTGGTACTTAATTCTTTGTAGGATGATATTTTACTTGTCACTTTTATTACTTTTTGATTGGTGAACATTCTAAATTAAGATCAAAATCATCCTCACAATTACATCCTCCGTACTTGACCATACTCATTCAATTATAAATCTAGTCATCCTTTGATCTTAACCTAACCCACCTTAAACATACAAGTTTTTGTTTTTTTTTTTTTGTAACAATCCTTGCTAACAACAATAAACTAAATTTAATACAGAATAAAATACCAATGAATTTTATGTTAATTATCAACTTGCTAGTATCCTTATGTTATCACTTATTTGTAAATTAAATGCTTCTCACGATAGAAAAAGAAAATAAAACATGAAAGTTGTGGGTCACTAAGAAGGACCATGTTGACCTTAGAGGAAGCAAAAATAAGGTTTGTGCTCCTTTTGTTATATTTCTAATTATCATTGAAAGGAGAATGGAAGAGGCATGCAAGAATGTTACTTGTTAATGCTAGGCCAATGAAATTCTAGTGCAAAAGTCGACATAGTTGTGCAACTATTAACTAGTTTATTAAAGATGGCTATTCTAAAAGGGATCATGACCATGCACATGCAAATATAGGAAAAATGATACTAAGTAATCCAAGTTCCCATTATGAATCTAGAGTGAATATTGATTCTATTTGCATTTTTTAAATAAATAGACCAGACTTAAGTTCTTTCACACTCAATATATCTATTATACAATCTAAAAGTTCAATTGCGAGTTCTTCAAATTCTAGAGGTTAATTATTCTATTGATATATCGGCTCCTCTAATATTCTTTTCGGTTGTCATGTGTGCATTCTACTAAAGATGTTACCTTTCTATTCAATTTCCCATTACTTTCTTTCATATTCATTAATGTACGATTCATCTATGTAGTTTCAAATTTCATCTTTAGTTTAATATTTATCGTTGTCTTGTATTGTAACTCATGACTCAATTTTAACTGTTATATTATTCATCATTCTTTTAATTTTTTTTCTTAAGACAAATAACTATTCTACTGCCTTTCAGACATTATTATGATTTTTTTGTAATAAGAACTCAAAATGAACTAAAAAAATAGGCTTTTTAACTCTTCCAATCAGTTGCCAAAACTCCTTTTCACGTATGTTTGGACAAAAAAGTTTCCAAAGCATTGGTGTTTCCCGTCTTCCTACTACAAACAGAAGTAATGGAAAGGCCTCTAGTTTCCATAAGAAGACAAAAGGCTTATGAATTACATCACCAAACACGGTCTTCGATAAATTACTTGAAGCCTAATTTAAAGAGAGGAGCATTCTCACAACAAGAGAAGAACATGATTATTGAACTCCATGTGAACTGCATTCAAGTTCAGGGAGAGGAAAACTAGATAGACATGAGCTAATGCACAATGCACTAATTGAAAGCACAAATTTAATTATTATTTTTTAATTCTTTATATTACTTTACTAATTTTTCCTTTTATTTATCTTTTAGGTTTGTAATTTGTCTTTCTATATTATTGTGTATTTATAAGATGTTCAAGACTGAAAGAAAGGGTCAATCTTTAGGTACAGTGTATATTTCATTGGAATTGAATCTTGAAACAAATATACATGATAATGGAGTCGACTCAAGGTATGGGAAAACTACTACTAAAATGAATCTTGTGGAAATATTAGACAATGAAATTAAAGGAAAAATAGGCAAACAAAAATTCTTTATGAGTAAAACATGCGTAGTCCTATGATTTTGAAATATATTTCATATTTTTTTCTGCACAAATAAATTTGTTAAATGTTTTTTTTTTCTTATTGGCTTTAAACTATTTAGTATTAAAGCATTTACATCTTTATGATTATTTGTTAATTACTTAACTATTTAAAAATTCATTTGAATAAAAATATTTTATAATATAAATTTTAATTTTTTTTTCTAAGATATTAACTAGCCACAAAACGTGCAAGTTTATATCTAGTTGGCAATAAATAGATATCGAAGTTCTCAAATCACATAAATCATTGTTAAAATAATAGGAACCAATAGTGCAACGACTATTGAATCTTCGTAAATCCCCCAATGGTGGTATTTTTTCACCATATGTGATGCTTCCTTCAATAGGAGCATGATTATCTTTCTCGTGCAAGACATGTTTTTCTTTAACTATTTGTACACTCTCCTATGCTGGTTCTTTTGCACTCTCCTTTGTAAAAGTCATAATGTTAATGGATATAGGTAATTTGATAGTCTTTTGCTAAGGGAGATTTTAAATTAAATGCAAAATTTCATTGTTATGAAAGGATTAGTAAAATGAAAACAAAAAATGGTGTCTAGATTAACTAGGATTCAATTCCCTAATATTGTTGAAAATATTCCCCCAACAAGGGCGTAAAAGACTATTGCTTCACTAAACAAACATCCCCATTGACAAGTAATAAAGTTAAATGTCAAAGACACAAAATATCTTTATATGGAGACTATTTAACAAGTATTAAGAGCATTAAATACTTAATTATTTAAACAGTGTGAAAATGTAAACTTCGAATTAGAATTATAAAATATGGGAAAAGAAAAAAAATCAAAAAGAATCCCAAGAGTGCAAACTATCACAAGTAAATAAAGATAATTTCTGCAAATTTAATTGAAAGGCTAAAAAACTTTGATTGTTCCTAATAAAATTTATCTTAAACATCTATTAATGAAAAAGTTTGGTAGAGTTATATAAGTAAAACACAAATAATATAATAAATATTGATATTCTTTTAGTTTCATTATAATTATTATTCTAAATTTTTTATATAAATTAAAAAAATTATTAATAGATAAAAGAAAGTAACAATTTTATTATATTAATTTTAATTTTAATTAATT
>JAMLFT010007736.1:0-14484 GCA_026544285.1 Pachyrhizus erosus | reverse complement strand
AATAGTTAAGTATGTTCTTTTGTTCTGAACAAGGATTAATATTTAATAATAATCTTAAAAACTTTAGTCGTTACAATTAATAGACTAGGAAAGAACCAGTAATGGTGAATCAGTAAATGGTCAAATAAAGTTAAAGATGGATAAAAAACGGGAATTTCCCAACTTAAAAAATTCTAGGGATCTGGTACCGTGAGACTTGATTGATGGAAGTAAAGATAAAATAATAAAATACATGATATGAGTGAGATCAAAGAATGGAGAAATGCAATGGGTTTACTACATAAGGTATTGAGGAATGTATGCAAGCTGTGGAAGTCCTTGGGGGTGTATAGGCACTAAGTTTGTGAACTAGATTGAGAAGTCACAAAGCTGGTTTGGAAATCCCAACAAAGTAGAGCATTTCCAAGATTAGTGGAGAGTATCTAAGTTTGTACCAACTTAAGATATGTACTATTGATCGTCACCCAAAAAAAATTACAACTTATGGATTTAATATTACGTTTCGCATAAGTCCTCAAGAGTTAGTAGTAAGAGGCAGTGAGGGATCCCAAATGCTAGAATTAATCCATAGGACACGATACAGTAAGAGGTATGCCAATATGATATGTTTATTTAAAAAGAATTGGAGATTCACTCCTATAATTAACACTTTAAGAAAATATGTCTGAAGAATTTCGTCCTTTATTCCACGTGTCCATGTGTCCATTACCCCGCTTTGTGGACAATGGACTAGGGACTCACTGTATCAGTTAGACACTTACACAGGATATGTTCGTTTTACTTTCTTTCTAGCAGAACCTTTTTCCCCTACAACTTTAGGACAGACAGATATTCTGATAATTCTGACTCAAGTGGAACCTCCATGTGTCTCAAAACCACCTTTTGGGTTTCCTTCACACCCTAGAAGGAGACTACCAAGCAACTCTTCCTCTTCTTACAATAGAACCAGAGCTATTAGACCCGCTAGCAGGGCAGAATCATCTGAGGAGGAAGATCTGTCAGAAATCATGGAGATGAATTTTAAATTTATCTTTCATGATGTAATAGTAGTGTAGCGTTTGTGTGAACTTATGTCAATTAATGAATGAAAATATCTTTAGCATAATTGTGTGTGTATTTATATAGTAAAAATTTAAGTTATTACATTTGTAGCTTAATTGTGTGTGTAATTTTATTATTAAAAAAAATTAGGTTGTTACACATACTCTTCAGTCCCCTTAGAAGAGTGATCGTAATGAATGATGGGTTCTCTATGCCTTGATTGTCTTGATTCTCATTGATGATGGTAGTTGCACCAAAGTGACTAGCACTAGATTAGTTGAGAAACTTGATTTAAATGTGAAACCTTATCCTAAGTCATATAAGCTTCGATGGCTAAGTGAGACTGGTGAGCCTGTTGTGACAAGCAAATTTTATTGTGTTTATCCATTGGATCTTATTGTGATGATGTCACTTGTGATGTGGTACCTATTATGGCTACTTATGTTTTGTTAGGTCGCCTGTGGAAATTTGATAAAGATGTAGCTTTTAATGGTGCTACTAACATCTACTCTTTTGTGCATACATGACATAAGGTGGCTCTTAAGCCATTAACTCCCAAAGAGGTAATTTCATATCATATAAAAATGAAGAAAAAGAGGGAGCAAGAGAAGAGGGTCCAAGTAGGATCCAAAGTTCAAGAGACAAAAAAGAAGCGAGAGAAAGGTAAGAATAAAGTGAAGAGAGTTGAAGCAAAGGTTTTGATTGCTACTCCAAAAGAGGTCAAAAAAATTTATACTAGCTAGACAACCTATGCATTTGTGTATACCTTATCCCTTGTGTTTTTCTACTATAAGTGTTTTGAATGAGAGTTTTGAGAGCCTCTTGAAAGATGTTCAGGATTTCTTTCCCAATGACATTCCTATAGGATTCCCACCTATGAAAGGTAATGAACACTAGATAGACTTGATTCTAGGTGAAAGTCTACCTAATAGGGATGCTTATAGAAGAAATACGAAGGAAACCAAAGAAATAAAAAAAACAAGTGGAAGGGTTTATGGATAAAGGGTGGATGAGAGAGGGCCTCAACCATGTGTTATGCATGTAATCCTAATTCCAAAGAAAGATGGATCTTGGAGGATGTGTACAACTGTAATCCCAACAATAATATAACTATGAGGTGTTGTCATCCTATTCTTAGGCTTAATGATTTACTTGACAAACTTCATGGTGCGTCTTATTTTTCAAAGATTGATTTGAAAAACAGATACCATCAAATTTACATGAGAGAGGGAGACAAATGGAAAATGACATTTAAGACAAAGTTTGCATTATGAGTGGTTATTCATGCTGTTTGGGCTAACTAATGTTCCTAGCACATTCATATGTCTAATGAATCATGTGTTGAGATGCTTCGTTAGTAAATTTGTGGTGGTGTATTTTGATCACATACTTGTCTATAGTTTGTCTTTTAAGGAGCACCTAGATCAGGTGTGGAGTGTTTTAAGTGTGTTGAGGGAGGAAAAGATGTATGCAAACCTTGAGAAATTGTGAAGATCATGTGATCTTTTTGAGGTTTGTAATTTGTGCTAAAGGAATTCATGTGGATGAAGTAAAGGTGAAAGTAATTAGGAATTGGCCAACTCCTCAAAATGTGAGTGATGTAAGGAGTTTTTATGGATTGGCAAGTTTCTATAAGTAGTTTGTCAAAGACTTTAGCACTATAGCATCCCCTCTTAATGAATTGGTCAAGAAAAATATGGTTTTCAAATAGGGGAATCTCAATAAAAAAAATTTCAAAAACTAAAAGAAAACTTGATTCAAGCACCTATTTTGGCATTACCAAATTTCAAAAAATCCTTTGAACTTGAATGCAATGCTTCAAATGTTGGAATAGGGGTTATTTTGTTACAAGAGGGTCACCCCATTGCTTATTTTAATGAAAACTAAAGGGTGCCTCTCTAAGTTATCCTGCCTATGATAAAGAGCTCTATGCTCTTATTAGGACTTTGCAAACATGGCAACATTATCTTTTGCCTAAGAAGTTTGTGATACATAGGGATCATGGATCTCTTAAATATTTGAAAGGTGAAGATAAGTTCAATAAAAGCCATACCAAATGGGTAGAGTACTTGGAGCAATTTCCTTATGTAATCAAACATAAGCAATGGAAAGCAAATATTGTGGTAAATGCTTTATCTAGGAGGTATGCCTCCATTTCCATTATGGAATCTAGTTTGCTTGGGTTTAATTACATAAAGGAGTTGTATCCAAAAGACTATGACTTCTTTAAAAAAATTGAGATGTGTGAAAAAGGTGTTTACTTAGAGTACTTTAGGCAAGATGATATTTTTATTCAAAGGAAAGAGATTATGATTGTCTTAAAGTTCTTTAAAGGAGTATCTAATTAGAGAAACTTATGAAGGGGGTCTTATGGGTCATTTTGGAGTGGATAAAACATTGCATGTATTGCATGAGCATTTCTATTAGCCTAAGATGAAACAAAATGTGATCACTGTTAGCAAAAGATTTATTGTTTGTCATAAGGACAAGTCAAAATTGATGCATCATGATTTCTACACTCCATTGTCCATTCATTCTTCACCTTGAACTAATCTTTCTGTGGATTTTATACTTACATTGCCTTGGTCCAAGAGAGGAAAGTACTTTATCATTGTTTTGGTTGATAGGTTTTCAAAAATGAAAATTTTATACCTTGCCACAAACATGATTATGCATGTCATGTAGTCAATCTCTTCTTTAGGGAAGCAGTGAGACTTCATGGTGTGCCAAAGACAATTGTGTCTAATAGGGATACCAAGTCCTAAGCCACTTTTCAAGGAAATTGTGGGGTAAATTTGATGCTAAGTTGTTATTTTGTACGACATGTCATCCTCAAACTAATCGTCAAACTAAAGTGGTAAATAAGACCTTTGGCCAACTACTCATATGCATCATGAGGAGTAATTTGAAATCTTGAGAGGATTGTTTGCCTCACATTGAGTTTGCTTATAACAGGGTGGTTAATTCAATTACATCTTATTCTCCTTTTGAGGTGGTCTATGGTTTTAACTCCTTAACCCCACTTGATTTATTACCTTTACCTAACATCTCTTCCATGCTTAATTCTAATGGTCTTACTAAAGCTTATTTTGTCAAAAGCTTACATAAGAAGGTCAAACCTTAGAGAAGAAATCAGACCAGTATGTCATGCAAGCCAACAAAGGGAGGAAGTAGATGATATTTGAACCTAGAGACAAGGTTTAGGTTCATCTAAGAAAGGATAGATTTCCTTCTCAAATAAAACCCAAACTTAAAGCTAAAGGTGATGATCCTTTTCAAGTTCTTGAGAGGAATCTTACAAAATTGACTTGCTTCTTGATTACAAAGTTAGTAATGTCACTCATTTGTCTCCTTGTTTTGTAGAGATGGACTTGAGCTAGATTATAATTCAAATCTTCTTCAAGAAGTAAGGGATGATATAAGGTTATCCAAGCATGAAAAGGTTTTTGATGACTTGAACTAGAGGGACCCTTGACAAGGTCAAGGAAGAGGCTATCAAAAAAGAGTCTTGGGCTTCTTTTGGGCCATTTTGGGCCCAAGCCCATTGAGCTTTCTATTGGGCCCATTTAAGGCCACAATCCATCATCTATGTACATACAGTGGTTGGGCCTTGAGGCTTGACTCTTTAGATTTGGTATTTTGGGCCTAGTATTTTGGCCACGTAGAATAGGTATTTTTGGGCCCATGTAGTATAGAATTTTATTTTTGGGCCTTGTACTTGGGATTAGGCCTAAAGCCCATGAGATAATTTCATTTGGGCCACAAGTCCATCACCAACTCCTTTGGACTTCTTGTCCAGATCAGGGCCACTTTCTTGTAGTTTAGCTTAGTTTGACTTTGACCTTGAGTTTTAGTCTATAAATACCTAAAAAGTCAATTGTGAGTCAACTTTGAATCATAATTTCATTTTGAGGTTCTTCACTTTGTGTGGGGATCTAGTTTTCTTTGTACACTCTAGAGAGTGTTTTCCTTATTTCTTATCAAGGTTCTATCCTTGTGGCAGAACGTTCATCATCTTATCTTCGAGTTAGTTTTAAGTGATGAATCCATCTCTTGTCTAAAATTGACATCTTGAAGGATTAAAGATTGGAGAATTGATAGATCCAAAAAAATTCAAGCAAAATGCTATAATATATTGCATCATTTTGATAGAGGATTATCTAGGCATGAGGAGGTTGTTAATGACTTGAAGCTAGAAGGACCCTTAACAAGGTCAAGGAAAAAGCTCTTGAAAAAGAGTCTAGAGTTTGTTTTACGCCATTATTAGGCTCAAACCCATTCGACTTTCTATTGGGCTCATTTGGGACCAAACCCATCTTCTATGAACAAAGTGGTTAAGACTTGAGGCTGGACTTTTTAGATTAGGTATTTTGGGCCTTGTATTTTGGTCTAGCAAAATAGGTATTGTTAGGCATTTTTGGGCCCATAAAATATAGGATTTTATTTTGGGCCTTGTGTAACATCCTGTTTTTACTTTATACAGATATTAGGATTTATAAATATTGATAATTAATTAATGTGAAGATTTAGACTTATGAAAAGAAAATTAATATTTAGAAGAAGAGAAAGAAAATCTTAAATTACATACAAATCTTAACTTTATTTTCGCAAGAATTAGAATTTATAATGACAAAATTAATATAATAGTTTAATAGGAATAAAACAAAAAGTGATAAGATTTCTAAAATAAGTAAATATACTTTGCAAAATATATAAAAATATAGGACATAAAGAATTGAGAAGAATAAAATTAAAATAATAAACTGGATATTTAGAATGAGAAAATTAAATTTTATAATTAAAAATATAAATAGAAAGGGTTAAATAAATAAATTTATACAATTTTTAAAATTATTGGTGATAAAGAAAATATAGGAACAGGTGAAGACAAATATAAGATAATTTATAGGAAATTTTAGAAAAAATTTAGGAAAGAAAATAGTAATTTTAAATAAAAATCAAAAATAAAAAGAAAAGGAAAATAGAAAAAAATTGAGAGAGGCTCGAACCTAGGGTGCGAGAAAGGAAGAGAGAAACACACCTTGTTGCCAATTAAGCTACCTACTAAGGGTAGCATAAACGGGCTTTGTTTAATACATAAAGGGAAATGAAGCAATATAAGGAAATAAAACCTAGTAAAACAAAAGGAGGTTGGTTGGGATTCAAACTTGCCCCCTTAGGCACAAGTAGAGAGTAGAAGAGTGTGAGTTGTCATTGAGACCGCTAGGCCCATCGCTAGCATTTTAGGATAAGTTAAATCCTATATCCTTTCTTCGTTCTTCTGCTTTCCCAATCGCCATGAAAGCTTCTTCCCAAACCTTGAAGGTTCCTGCAACGAGCCACCCAGCCTAGCCTACCTAGGCTCCATGACTCAATAAACCTATAAGCAACTTTAGGGAATAAAATAAGTTGAGAAGGGTTGTGGAAGACGCTATAAAAGGCCATCGGAGTTGAACTCAAAAACTCAAAAAATTCAGAGGATTTCTTCTTTATGATTATTTCTACCCAATTGCCCAAATCACTCTGTTTCCATCCCTACAGTTTCAGATTATTCCAAGCTTCATTTTGGTTGAAGAAATTCAAATAAATCAACAAGGAATCGAGAATTCGAACGTATACCAAAGCTTTGCTAGAAACTGCAAATACTTCGCTGGAAAATTCTAAATTCAGGTAGAAGGAGTTATCCTTTCTTCAATTCTGATTGCTAGAACTATACTGGGATGATTGAATTTAGATTTATGAGAATTTAGTGTTCTAAAACCAATGAATTCTCAAAAATTGAATTGAAATTGGAAAACCAGAAAACTGAAACTCGAAGGGTTTAATTCCCTCTAACAATAACTTAATTGACCTAGTTTTGGTTAGTAAAAGCTTTATTGATTCTGTAGGAATCGTTCTAGTGAAGAAAACTTCTTAAATTCATAGCAAAAGTTGAAAATCGAATTTTCAATGAAGTTCTACAACTTTGTTTTCGTCCTTCATATTCTAATTATTTTTCTAAAGTGGATAGTGCTTAAAAGATAAATATTACACTAAGAATTATTCAATACTTGATAAATAAATACCAATTAGAATAAAAATGAAGTCAAGAAAAATAGGAAAATTGACCATTTTGCCCCTAGGGGCACAAAATGACCAAAATGCCCCTAGGCCAATTTTTGATAATTTTGTTGTTTCTTCTTTTAGATCAGGGAAGAACTAAAAGAAAATTTTGTTCTATGATCTAGCATGAATTAATGTGTGTGTGTGTGTACATATATGGATATACTTTAGAAACTTTAATAATTTTACAAATGACTAAAATACCCCTAGTCATGAAAATTTAAAGACTTTGTAAAAAATGACCAAAATATCCGTCCATTTAAAAATTATAGTCTGGTTGTTTTAAATTCAAGGAAGTTGCTTTAAATTCAAGGGAGATTAGTTTGGATTGATAATACTAAGTTCACAACATCTATAAAGTTCAAACAGTGGTAAACTTTATCAATAATGAAATTTTTCTTGAAAATGACAAAAATGCCCCTAGTCATTATTTTTAGGAAAATTTGGATAGTCTTTCCGAAAATAAAAGAAGTAATACCTGTAAATATCTATTTTAATATTAGGAAGAAGATTTCTTTTATATAAAAGTTAAAATGACTAAAATACCTTTTTTATTAGTAAATTACTAAAATACCCTTATCAAATTTACCCAAAATTACTTCAAAATCTAAACTTTGATAATATGTTCAAATTTTATTTTAAAATCATAGTTAACCAATGCATGAAGATATAAAAAGGAGGTACTACAATAAATGATGTGTAAAATGACTAAAATACCCTTGTCAAAACTTAAGGAAAAGTGAAATTCTTAACTAAACTTTGAATATTCCTTTGATTTCCCCATAATATACGTACTATCCTTATTAGTCTTATTTCTACTCATGGAATATCCTAGTAGAAAGAAATTCACATTTATAATCCTAAGATAGGAGACAATGACAAATGAAAAGTTCAATAAGTCTCCTTCACCTAAAGATCCCTCGAGTAGTTTGAAATTGACTAAAAAGAGCCAATAATGGTGGATAAATTGGACAATTGATATTATTATCTTGTACCATGAAACTTGATCGAAAGAAGGCAAAGATGTAGCAGTTAAATCATATTACGTATGAAATACAAGATTGTAGAAATGTAATGGGTTAACTACAAAAGGTACTTAAGGAATGTATGTAGGTTGTGGAAGTCTTTGGGGGTGTATAGGTACCAAGTTTGTGGACTGCCAGCATCAAGTGATCACACAAAGCCAGATTGGTAACCCTAACAAAGCAGAGCATTACCAAAATTGGTAGAGAGTATTTAAGTCTTGTACCAGCTCAAGATATGTACTCCCGATTGTCACCCAAGACATTACAAATTATGGATAAAATAATATCTTTTTCATAAGTCCTCAGGAGTCAATAGTAAGAGGCAGTGAGGGATCCCAATGCGCTAGTAATAAATTAATAGGACACGTTACGGTGAGTTGAGAGTAAACGATTTACAAGTACACCATTCAATGTGCTTAATGGAGAATAAGTGACTCACTCCTACAAATCCTATATTTTCTAGGCAAGATGATTGATGATTACTATTCTTTATTCCACTTATCCATAACCCTTCCTTGTGAAAGATGGACCAAAGATCCCTTATACCTGCTAGACACCTACACTAGATATGCCTGATTTACTTTCTTCTCTATAGAACCCTTTTCAACTTCGACACCTAGTCAGATAGACCTCCGTATAGTATTAACCCAAGTCATACCTCCTAGATTTTCATATTCTCCTCCCAAAGTCCCATCACATCCCAGAAGGAGGCGACTAAATAATTCCGGATAACCTTCTACCTCTACCCACACTAGTTCCAGGCCCAGAGAAGAATCATCTGAGGAGGAAGATCCATCTGAAAACTCTAGAGGTGAAGAAGCTTCTTAAATGTTCATTTTCTATTTTGTTTTAAGTTATAGAACTCTTGATGTACAATGATGTAAATTAATGAATGAAAATCAAACTTTCAATTATCTGCCCAATTATAATCAAACCTAAATAATTAAATTGGTATAAATTTTAGGTCGTTACACCTTGTACTTAAGATTGGGCCTAACGCCCATAAGATACTCTCATTTAGGCCTAAAGCCCATGTGCCAACTCCCTTAGGCTTCTTGTCCAATTTGGTGCCACTCTCTAAGAGTTTAGCTTAGTTTGACTTTGACCTTGGGACTTTGACCCCATGCATTCATACCCTCACCTCTCACCCCTCAATCATATGAATCATTTAACATATACATATCATATCTAGGTAATCTATTACCTAACAACAATGATAACACAAGCATAACATAAATTCACTCACTCATAAGAGAATGCATCACCGTAATATTGAAAAAGAGAATGCATGCAATAGGATAAAATTATTTTACACCTTTCATCTAGAAAACAAATATATGTATCTCATTCAATTAAATAATAAGACCATATATGCATAATTATTAAAATAAATCTTCATGTAAAATAATAGTTAAGATCAAACCAACCAAGCACTCCAACACTTTCATTTAAGGATCATCACATTAATTAAGATAGTCAAGAACGTTATAAATAGAAGTAGAAGAGGGCATGTGTACCTTACCTACTCTTAATATCCTTCAGTTTTTATTCCCTACAAAGGTTATTCTTCCACCATTATTTGTATTGTGGTTTAGGAACATACACTTTTCCCTCGTCATATGTCACGAGCACCCATTGTGTAGGTACCATGATGAGAGTTTTCTTCCTACTATCAAGTAGATATGAAATAGGAACAATGTTTGATTTAGGTACCTGAATAAACTTGGGTCCTTTCTTGTTAGGTTTAAAGGTTTTGGATGTACCTCTCACAGGCAAGTTTTTTCACTCAAACTTCATACGTCCAGGTTTACCACAAAATAGCTTGTGGGAGCTGTTATGGACATTTTTCCTCCCTTTATATTTAAGACCTGATTTGTCAATGGGATGTTTGGTGTATTTTAGAATCTTCAATAGACTCTCAAATTCTTTGAAAAACTTGGAGAGATTCTCCTTCAAATCCTTTACTTCAACCAGAAGTTTGTCAACTTCATTTGAATTTTCATTTAAGGAAGAACTTTCTTTAGGTTTGGTATTTTCTTCCTCTAAAGATTTGTTTTTCAAAATAAGAGCTTCATGCTACTTAGAAAGTTTTGAAAATCTTTTCTTCAAATTTTTATAAGCTTTTGAAACAATAGATAAGTTGGAAAGAAATTCATGATAAGCTTTCCTCAAATATTTAAGATTAGAAAAGTCTACCTCATCATCATCTTCTTCTATGTTTGAATCATTTGGGGAGATGTCTGTTATGAGACAAAGTTGGCTTCCTCGTCGCCATCCTCGTTAGACATATCTTCATTAAGGTCTTCCCATCTAGCCATTATCCCTTTCTTCTTTTTCTTGAAAAAGGTTTTCTTTTTCCTTTTCTTTTCCTATTCCTTTGCGAGTTGTGGACACTTAGCTTGAAGTAATCATGCTTCTTACACTCATAACACACTCTGGGTGTTTGGTCACTTGTCTCTTTGGAGAGCTTCTTTTAGTAGTTTCTCCATTGATATCCTTTTTTCTTCTTCTACATGGAGTGAATTTGCCATGATATGAAGGAAACCTCATCATCCTCAGAATTTTCCTCATCACTTTGGTCACTATTAGATTTCACTACCACCATAGCTTTGGACAATGAAGGAGACATTTGTTTATCTTTTTATGCAAAAAGAGAATTGGACATGCCTTTCTTTCCTTCATCCTAGTTTAGCTCCACCTCGTGAATCCTCAAGATTCCCACTAGCTCTTCTAGTGAAAATTGATCCAGATTCTTGGACATTTGAACTACTATCACTAAAGGTCTCCACTTCTTAGGCAAATTTTTAAAACTTTGTCAACATAATCAAAATTCTTATAATGCTTGCCTAAAGCTCTAAGCACATTAATGATAGTTTGGAATCTTCCAAACATGGTTTAAATATCCTCATTCTTCTCCATCTTGAACAACTCATAGTCCTTAATAAGAAAGTTGAGCTTTTCCTCTTAACTATATTTGTTCCCTCACATGTTATGGAAAAAGTGTCTTATATCTTCTTAGCACTCTTGAAGTTATGCACCTTAGAGTATTCCTTTTCAAAAAGAGCACATAACAGGGAGTTTCTTACCATAGAGTTGAGTAAGAATCTGGTCTTCTAGTCTTTTATCCACTTACTCTTGTGAATTAGATTCTAGTTTTGATGATAGGACATGTTATCCCTGATCTTCATGATGTTTATCATGTCAATATGACATGACTCTAGATACGCTATCATTTTATGCTTCCAATGGTCATAATTGACTCCCTTAAACATAGGAAGTATGTTAGTTGCATGCCTTTCATTCTCCATCATAGAATTCTTTGTCCCTATCAATGTAAAATGTTCAACCACTAGAGGTTCAACTCTAATACCAATTGAAGGGTTAAAAAATACACTAGAATAGGGGTTAAATAATATGTGTGATTTTTAAAACTTTTGGCAAATCCTTTTTAAAAGATGTTTGAAAATATAGAAAACAAGTTGCAAACTCTTAAACATATAAAATGTGATGGAAGGTAAACACATAGAAAACAAACTTTTATATTAGTTCACTCCAACTCATGAGCTACATTTAGTTCTCCTCCAACTACAAGCGATTCCACTAACTAAGAAAAATGTTACAATCAAGTAATGAATTTTTCATTCCTAACTAAAATACAAGTACTATTTTTATGCCACTTCTGGCTTCCCAATCCAAGTATTTTTTGTTGTCACTTCAGGCTACACCACTTAACCATCTAATTAAGTATTCCAAGTATTCTTTTTCACTAAGTCACTCATGGTTTTCACAAGATCTTTATAAATATACAACTCATAGTGTGAGAATATAAAAGTTTTAGCACAAATACTATAACTTAGCAAAGCTAAGGATATGAACAAATTACACACAAATAATCTCAAGAAGAGATGTTATAAGAGTTGGACGTATAAGAGTTTAAGAAAAATTAAGTTAATTTTGATTCAAGGTCTTTAATCTTTTAGTCTTCATGTATTCTAGTATATATAGGCTTGAGGGAAATAGTATTTGTGGTGATTCAACGTTCTTTTTTCTTCTTCCGATTCTAATGCATTAAATGCATGACTCTTTTCTACTTCATCATACTATAGTTGTCCAAATTCTATCAAAATAATGAGAATATGTTTATCCTTTGTTTTTTCCTCTCCTTTACTTTCTAAGCTTTGACAATGCAACTACTCTTCTAAACATTATTACTTTAGTCTTTTCTTATTAACAAAATTTAGAACTTTATAGTCCTTTTGATATGGAATATGTCTATTGTTTTTATTTTAATGCTCATTTGAATTCAAACATTAGAACAACAATAAGGAACAAAAACTTATGTGAATTGAAATAACAACTATCCTTAGCATACAAAAACATGTAAAACAATATTAAATGTAATAATTATGTAAGCAAAAAATAGTATGATATTATTTATTCTTTAGAAATACGCTACTAACACTTTGAAACTTCTCAATTTGATTTATTGAAATTATTTTTGGATTAAGCTTAACACAATCATTTATTAATATCTTTCAAATATTGGAGACTTAAAAAAATAAGGGTGGAAAAAATTTAAAACTTCAAACTACTTTTATTTACTGTCGTGAAACAATAAAAGAGATGTTTGGTATTTGACAATAAAAGTAATTAAGTATAAAGAAATAGGAAGTGCATAAATAACTAAATGCACATTTATATATATATAACTTATATATACATTGGGGATAACAAAGTAACTATAAGATGCCCACAAATGATAATATCCCATCCCAAAACAGCCAAAATACAATAGGAAAAAAATGTTAGACGACAATGTACATGCAAAAGTATAAATCCTACGTTTATCTTTACTTACAATCAAAACAGAAACCTAGACTTAGAGTAGTCATTTACAGTATCCAATTCTATGTGATGTCCACAATGCCGGTATAAGTCAACGAGTTAGGAAAGTTAAAAGATCCCACTAGTAGATCCCCTAAGAAGTGATCTCATTGGGGGTACTCCTTTAGGTCTTCCTCTTCCTAACTCTCAACTAACCAATTCACTCCTCTTGCAACAGGAACTGTCTCCATCATCTCAATCTCTACCTTTGGTACATCAACCTCTACCTCAAGTATCTTAGCCTCTACCTCAAGTACCTCAACCTCTACCTTTGGCTCCTTTAACTTTGCCTTTAGCAGCTCAAGCCCTAACTTTGGCTACTTAAGCTCCTCTTGGCACTAAATTATCCCTATTAGTAAAGACCCAAGCGTCCTTTCCCTCCTTTCCAAGCTCCATGGGGCTAACTGTTACTTGGCAACCTCTTTTACTAGACAAAGTTAAGGTACAAGGCTTCATCCTAGTGAAAAGTAGGATCATGCAAATATAACAAGTATCGAAGAGATGGGAGGGTAAGCAATACTCTCAAAATCGTCAAATGGACCTTTGGAATGGTAAACGGATGAAGAAGATGATGATGATGATCACAAAAAGATCTCAACAATCTCAATTAGCTTCACGTGACGAAAGTATGGAAATATAGGTTAAGTCCACCATACAAAGAATGTCTCCAGTGGGATTATTGTATACTTTGTAGGAGTCAATTGAGCCAAAGATGACCTACAAAATGATCCACGCCTCACACCACATTGTGAGTCCATCTCCTCTCATGATAGTCAATCTCAAGGTGATGTTATGGTTCTATGTGCACTTGTCCCAATAAAGAAAAGAAAGGAATGAGTATTGTTGCTTCATCAAGAAACACACAAACAACTCAAGAAAACATACATAGATGATTGACCACACTCATGTGGTTTTCTAATGCTCTCACTTGTAGTACTAAATATAACACCCTTTTTACTTATTTGATTTATTTTAAATATTTAAAATTTCAAAAATAATTCCTTTTAATTAAATTATTTTTTTGTAGCATGAAATTTAAAACTTATCCACAAGGGAGTTACATTTCTTCATTCAACATTCCTTCTCCATATCAAACACACATTATATAATAAACAATTTATAATAGCAAAGATCAATTCCATATAATCTTAAAGTAAAATATATCATACATATAATAGGTTGAATATATAAACTTGTGTGTTTTTTGTAACATCCTATTTTTCTAATTAATAAAAAATACTATTATTTCATAAACAAATAAAGTTGTTAACTTAATAATAGGAAATTATTTATTATTTAGCAAAGTAAAGAATGATTAAAAATAAAATAAAATAAAATAAATACTTAATAAAAACTTAACAAGTAAATAAAATAAATAAAATATTTGAAAAGACATAAAATTAGGAATTTAAAAATCAAGAAAATAAAACAT
>JAMLFT010007735.1:0-14485 GCA_026544285.1 Pachyrhizus erosus | reverse complement strand
TTTTAGAAATTAAATATTATGGTTTGAAAAAATAAAATCCAATAAACCATTACAAAAATATTTTAAAATTACTTAGAAATAATTATAATTTAAATTAATTTATTAATATTTTTTTAATATTTTAACTTTCAAAATTAAAATATTATGATTGATTGAATAATAGGTAATTAAATATATTAATTATGGCAGGTTATGCAAATATGGAATTAAAACTAATTGTAACTTATTTTAAAAAAATAAAATCAACTTTAATATTTTAACTATTAAAATTAAAATATTAAGATTTATATAATAACTGATAATTCACCATATTAATTATTGTAAATTACATAAGATAAAGGATATATTAATACATTAATAGCAGATAAAATAATTTAAATCAACTCTAATATTTTTTATGTAAAAAAATATAATATTTTAAATTTAATTAAATATACTATTAATGTGTTCGATTATTTTTATTTTTGATAGAATTGATTTTACACAGTTATATATGATTAAATTATCATTTAACAGAAAAAAAAAACATATTTAAATTAAATCTAATAATAATTATCTTAAAATATCTAATATAAATTTTAAAAATTAAATTTAATATCATTGATAATAACTTTCTTTTATTTTGTTTATGATAATTTTGATATTAAAAAAGGATGAGATAAAAAATTATATTCTTAAAAAAATTAGATACATTGTTGCATAATAACTTAGAAAAATTTGATTGATTTTTCTATAATGTCTTGACCAAATATAAATATTATTAGTCAATCAATTATAGTAATTGATTTTTTTACAATCCTCGACTAATTCATTTAATGCATCTTGAAATACAAAATTACGTTAATATTAATGTAGAAATAAATATATAAATCATATAAAAATGTAAATTATTCACAAAAATATATTAATATTTAAATTATAAATATAAAAGTTTGCATCACTCTATAATAAAATCTTTATTTATAAACATATTAATTGAGTCAAAGTTTTTTTTTTAAATATAATAACATTTAATTAACAAGCTAAATATTAGTTATATTGTATAGTAATAAAAACCTTATATCAAAATACAAGTATTTAAATTTAAATACAATGATAAATATTTGTATCTTAGAAAAATTCAAATTTTATATTAAGAATCATCAACAATTAAATCACTATAGTAAATATAAATAAAAATATATTTAAATTAACTCTAATATAGTATTATTTGTTGATAATAGATTGGTATAAATATTTTTTATATAAAATATTTTACATTGAATCATATCTAGTTCACTAATAATATGGAACAAATTTTTAAAATCTGAATACAAAACTCATTGATGTATTTAATGAATTATTTCAAGTATTTATTCAATTTTTGTTAGGTATTTTTTTACTTGAGAGTTTTATATTTTTATTTATTTTTTAATTATTTAAATGTGGAGATGAATAAAAATAATAATCTTATTTTAATTAACTTTAAATTAATAAGTTAAAATGGATAATATTATTTGAAATATAATTATTTTTGTATAATTAATTTTTTATATTTAAAAATGCTGAGGATAAAAATTCACAAAAACTTTACATAAAGTTATATTGATATTTAAATTTAATTTTTATCATAAAATATATGCATTTAACGAGAAAAAAAAACTTTACTTAAAAACATTTTTTTGTATTGTTACGTAAAGACGCTAAATATTTATTATTATTTAGTTATGTACATATTAAATCATTTCATTAGTTATATTATATGTATTTATCTTCTTGATGAATAAATTTTTAGCTTAACATATTTTTAGTATTTAAAAATATAATACATTTATTTTTTTTAAGTGTTTTTTTTTTCAAGAAAAGTGGTGAAACATGGAGGTATCTCCAATATTTTCAAGAAGCAGGTCTTTTCGTCCGTACCGTTTAATACGTAGACTATCCTCAAACTTGTTATTTAATTTAAAAAAATGATTTTTTAATTAGCATGTTAAGATATTGTAGTTTTTTTTTATATTTTAATATTATATCTTTTTATAGATGAATAATATTATATTTTTATTTTTCTTTGTCTATAATTATCAAATTTTATATTATTATATTTATAATAATATGGTTAATAAATTGAGATTTTTGTCCTTTTAAAAAAACAACTCAATAATTAAAGTTTCAGAAGATAAGTGTTAAGGCTTAAATTTGGTTTCACACATAAATTTGAATTTATAATTATGAATAATTAGAGTTTTGCTGAAATTTGACTTTCATTTTTATATTTTTCATGTTTTTGTATTTATTGTGGCCTGGGGGCCGATTCATTAACTCGTGGGTTTCATAAAATGAATATTGTTTATTTTGTAGGTTTAACAAACACGTTATATGATTTGAAGGCTTAAACTAATGAATTTATTTATATACTTAACTCTAACTTATATAGAGAATTTTCACCTCATTTTTACCACTTTAGGCCAATTTTCTTACATCTACAAGTTCTTAATCTAATATTTTTAACTAGATTTTCTAAATTAGTATTCTCACCTTTATATGTTTACTTAATCTAAATATTTTTTTATAATCCTACATTAACCTTATTATAAATTCACACAATTGACTTACACAATTTTTTTTATATAATAACAGTTTGATAGAAGGACTTGATTAAAAAATAAATAAAAATTCAACAGCTTGATTAAAAAATAGTTTGGAAATTTAATTAAAAACTATCAAATAGTTTAAGAAAGAAAAATGATAGTAATACTCTTTTTAATATTTTTTATATGATTATCTAAAATTTATTAAAAATCATAAATTTTAATAGATTTTATTTCTTATTTATTAATTATTTCTTCTTATTTAAATGTAAGTTCAATCAAAATTAATAATTTTTAATAAAAAAACGTCAAAACAAAATGTCACTAACATTCATTCCTCTTTAAGAAATTGCAGAACAATTCAAGCTAAAGTTAATTCATTCCTCTTTAAAATCATGCTGAGGTTCAATTTCTATTATAATTAAGAAAAGAGATTTATTAAGAAAGTCAAAATCTATTTGGTAATCTTTATATTTTAAAAATGGTTAATCTTTATTTATTTGTAAGAGAAAACCCTTATTACGCACAAAACAATTTTCAATTCAACAATTTTGAGATCTCTTTATTGTTAGAAATACGAACCTACATGAAAATTATAGAAAGGGATATAAATTTAATATTGTATACAACTTTACTATTATATACGAGAAGATATTTACCAATCGGATCCTTCTTATATTGTAATTAATTGGTTTGTGTCCTATTACAGACAAATTTGAATTCAGCATAATGTTTTGTGTAATTGCTATATATTTTTCTTTTGTAATATGATTAAAACATGGGAATCGTTACCACATCGGAATTTACCTTCGTTACTCAAATAAATATTTAAAATACATAAAATTATGTAGGTGATATTAAGATCATACATAATACACATATTTCAAAATGCAATTTCGCATACATCAAACATTAACCTTAATGCCTCAAATGAAAAGCAAAGTTCTTAATCATGATTTTTTTTTTCCATAGTTTAGTTAGTTCCATACCTAAATATTTCAAACGAGCAAATCAAAGAAAAACTTTACAAAAGAAAAATAAAAAGACACATGTGTATAAATCCATGTATGTCGTGGGAACATAACTAGATATTACTGTTACTTGTCCAGCTGAAGCATGTCTACATTTAGTGTATTATCTTATTAATTGTGCATTTGCTTGCATCATCAATTTTAACTTTGAATGTTAGTCTACGATTACAAGCGTATGGGCCGGGATTCGCGTTTTTCTTTAGCCTTAGCTTCCACGTATGCAGAAATTATATTTGAAATTGAAATACATGAAATAAACAACCGATTTAGACTTTAGCATAATTATTTTGACCAAGACGATCATAAAATCAGGATATTTAGGACAGTAATGTCCACCAATTAAAGGTGAGAAAAAAAACAAAGCAGTCGACAGAATATTTTGTATATTCCACAATTTAAACAGGGCTTTATCGTATTGATCAATCCGCGTATAATAATGAAAATGAAAAGAAGACTTTTTTTTTATTCTCCCTATGCTGCTGATGTAGAATGCTATATATACTTTTAATGGTGTATTTACATGACTTTCCCATGGTAATATAGATAACCTTATGACATGGTCAAAGACGAATTCCCAAGGGACCAACGTCTCCCCTTCTAAATTTCTTTAAAAAAAACTTATTTTTATATGAAAATATAATATAATAATTTAATTACGTGTTAGACAAAACAGTAAATTAATTATTAAACTTCGGATTTACTTTTATTGCTAAAATATTAATTTAATTAATAAAAATAAATTGATAACTTAGATATTATAGACTTTTTTTTTGGATAATTTAAAAGAGGAAAATCCCAAGAAACATTGTAGATTCACGCTAACAGTTTTATGCATCATATAAAAAAAAAACTATTACTGCATCATATAACTAGAACTATATATTAGATTATTAGCATACACTTTTAATATTCATACTTAATCAATAATTTAATTTATATTTAATAAAGACTATATTAATGAAGAGCGTAATTTTCTTTTAGTTAATACATGGCATTTTTGTGATGTATGCTACCTTTTATTTATTTCGATAATCTCTCATTCGTATTTGCCAAATCTGCCTGAGGACATTGTTTTGACTGTATACAGATATGGGGCGAACTAGTGATTCATTTGAAATTAAATCTAGCTAGCTCCCCCGCATGCAAAAAACCCTAATTATGTTGTCTCAGTGATGCGCCTACAAGTCCATCAACTCTCCACATATCATATTGAGAAGACACAGACATAATTATGGAGTCAAGAAAAATCATGAGCTAGTTTCTATATATAAACACTATCTATGAATTCATCAATATTTCTCAACATGCCTCTCACGTCTCAACTACTTACCATTATTCTCTCTCTCTCACATACTATATACGCACGAATATATATATATATTCTCTAGTCAATTAATAACTAAAACTCGCAGTTATATATTAGGATACGTCAAAAATATATATATATATACACACACACACACAGACGGTCGTTTATGTTTATGTGCTGCATTTCGACTGCTAGCTGGAATCTATATACGACTAATGCATGTTGTTATAATAAATGACCAACTTATGTCTTGTTTTTTTCATTTACATACGCAATTGGAAACAACAAAAAATACCGTCATCTTTGTAGCTCACCTTATCTATGATGATCATTGCATCAGTCTGATGTATATATATGACAATGCCTATGGGGTTGGGTCCAGTGAAGGAAATTAGCCCTCCTCAATACTTGAGATCATTCTGATGTGTCAACACTTATGGGGTTGGGTTCGATGAAATAAGTTAAAACCCCACTATAGTTGAGATCATTCTTGTGTGTCAACACCTACAGAATTGAGTCTAGTGAAAGGAGTCAGACTCACAACATGACGAATCGAAATTTTGCTAATAGAGGTATTCATAATCCATATGCTCCGTACACAATTACTTATGGACAAAGGATACATGCAGGAAAAATAATTCAGGCATGTCAACGCATCAAGTAATTTGCAATTTGATTTTAAACAAAGAAAAAAAAAGCAAAAAACAATTAAAACATAGGTTGTTGTCCTTTATATTAATGCTTGTAAACGTATCACCAAAACTTGTCATCAATAAAACCCACAAAAAAAAAAAAAAAACTAATTGTGGAGGGTGGATCATGCATATGCGGTATAAATTATGATGCAGCATGGGGCGAAGGGTATATTTGATGTGAAGAAAGCAGGACATCGCATAGCATATTTTTGACAGTGGCAGTGGCATACAAAGAAATGAAACGAGACGGTATCGGGTTTTGTCTATTGTACATTGTCCAACGTCACTTTACAGTTTTACAGCGCACGCGTCTTAAATGAGAGTGTGAGTCGCATTCTTTTTTCCCAATTTGTTTCTCACATGAGTGATGAGAGAGAGAGAGAGAGAGAGAGAGGGGTTCCCTTGCCAAGTGTTGGAAAGAGCCAAAATGAAGTAGTGCAAGAAAAGCAACAGCAAAAGCAACAGGCAAAACAGCTAAAGAAGAACAGAAAGCAGAGGGAGAATGATGTGAAAACAAAAAATGTTCGCTTATTCTGTCTGATATTTGGGGTTATTCTCTTATAAGCAACCCCATCTCTCTGTCCCAATCCCAACATACCCCGCACTGGTCCTTTTCCATTCTCTCTCTCTTTCACCTTCTCTCTCCTCTGCCATATATGATCCAATATATTATAATACAATAGAACCAACAACTGTGACAGACAAACTCTGAGTAGTACCTCTTTTAAGTTTGCAGTTTCATTCTCCTTCTCTTTCATTCATGTCCAACTGATCTCAAAGCACTCCTCCCATAAACCATAGTCTTTTAGCCTTCTCTACCCTTTAATGAAACCTCTTGTTTTGTTTGATTTGTGTGGTTGAAATAAACAAATTTAATAAATCGGGTTGGATTTGGAAGGGATGATGGTGGTGAGTTCTGCCTGCAAAGATGGGAGCAAGTTGGCAATGGACAATGGCAAGTACGTGCGGTACACACCTGAACAGGTGGAAGCACTGGAAAGGCTCTACCATGAATGCCCCAAACCAAGTTCCCTCCGCCGCCAACAACTCATCAGAGAGTGTCCCATTCTCTCCAACATCGAGCCAAAACAGATCAAGGTTTGGTTCCAAAACCGAAGGTAATTAACTTGTACTCCTACCCTCTTCTCCTTTCTTCTTCAATTCCTTCCCTTCCTCTAGTCACCTTCACTATATATGCTTATCTTTCAACATTCATATGTATACATGTATGTCATGTTGAAACTTGAAAGTAAGTTGATTGAATTCATTTGATCAAAAGGGTTGTTTGATTTGCCTAAATCTGACTTTTTTTCTTCTTCTCTTTATGTTTCTTTTCTTCTTTTCCTTTAACAAGGTTTTTATTTTCTAGTTTTCTTTGAAAGATTTAAAAAGATTGGTGTTAATTTTTCATGACCCACCTACCAAAGTTGCTGGTTTTCTAGCTTCTCTCTTCTTCCTCTTGGTCTTGTTTTACGATTTAATTAAGGCCTTAATTTTTTTGCAATTAATTATCAGAGGGCTAATTATGATGTTTTGTTGCTTGTGTTGCAGGTGCAGAGAGAAGCAGCGGAAAGAAGCGTCACGGCTGCAAGCTGTGAACAGGAAGCTAACAGCAATGAATAAATTACTGATGGAGGAAAACGACAGATTGCAGAAGCAGGTGTCTCAGCTGGTGTATGAAAACAGCTTTTTCCGCCAACAGACACAGAACGTAATAATACTATACTACTATCCATAATACATAATAATAATAATAATAATAATAATTATTGCAAGGATTTCATCATGTGATGCGTGTGAGTTGTGGTGGTTGAACAGGCTACGCTTGCCACGACGGACACGAGCTGTGAGTCAGTGGTGACGAGCGGTCAGCGGCACTTGACACCGCAGCATCCACCAAGGGATGCTAGCCCTGCAGGGTGAGTGAATAGTGAGTCTGGGTTTTTTACATTTCTTGTTGGATCCTATGTTTTTTGTCTGTCCTTGTACTGATGGAATATTATTATTCTCGTGCTTTGCGTTGTCTTCTTTGTCTCTATGCTGCAGACTTTTGTCCATTGCAGAGGAGACTTTAGCAGAGTTTCTTTCAAAGGCCACTGGAACTGCTGTCGAGTGGGTCCAAATGCCTGGGATGAAGGTTACCACACTTTCCTTTTCATTCCTCCATTGCAGTTAATTCCATTTCCATTTACTGAAAAAAAGTACATCCACCTTAAATTAAGCAAACCAACTAGTTAATTAAACACATCACCTTCCTAGTTCCAACGGTCTAAATTGTTTTTTCTTATTTATTTCGAATTTTATCAAAGCCTAAACAGCTTGATTTAATAATTCCTACAGAAAAACACACATCCAATGATTTTTTGTTTTTCTCTAGTTAATGTGAAAAGGTGATGGAGTTTACTGTTTCGGTTACTGGGTGTGCTAATTTTGATTTGAAAGGCACTACTCTAGTGTTGTGTACTATTTAATTTAATTCTTTGGCCATGCACCATTTTTTTTCTTAAAAATCTAAATTGTTGTTTTGAATGTTTGTAGCCTGGTCCGGATTCCATTGGAATCGTTGCTATTTCTCACGGTTGCCCTGGAGTGGCCGCACGTGCCTGCGGCCTTGTGGGTGTAGAACCTGCCAGGGTAAGTTCCTTCCTCTTTGTCATTATTTTAGAGGACTAATCCCATTGAAGCAAGTAGGGATGCATTGATTGAAAATGAAAATGAAAATGTTGCGTGCAGGTTGCCGAAATCCTCAAAGATAGGCTCTCATGGTTTCGTGATTGCCGAACTGTGGATGTTCTAAATGTGATGTCCACTGGAAATGGTGGAACCATCGAGCTGCTTTACATGCAGGTACTACAGTCTATAGCTACATCTCTGAATAATAAATTACTATATTTGCAACCCCTGGTAAATGCAAATTTTAACATATCCCATTTGGTCAGCTGTATGCGCCAACAACTTTGGCACCTGGTCGTGACTTCTGGTTGCTGCGATACACATCACTTTTGGAGGACGGTAGTCTTGTGGTATGTAACTGTGGTTCCTTAGTGTTTTCAAAATAATTCTCACGTTTTCTTTCTCCCCTTCAGCCTAACTCGAATGCTTATGCGATTTTAACAACGTCAGGTCTGTGAAAGATCACTAAATAACACTCAGAATGGTCCTGCCATGCCCCCAGTGCAGCATTTTGTTAGAGCTGACATGCTACCAAGCGGGTATCTCATAAGACCTTGCGAAGGAGGGGGATCCATTATTCATATTGTTGATCATATGGTTCTAGAGGTTTGTATTGCAAATAAATATCTTTATGAATTTGTTCCTTGCTTGATAGCTTAATCACAATTGACTTACTGGTTCAGCCCTGGAGTGTACCTGAAGTTTTGCGCCCACTTTATGAGTCATCAATGCTGCTTGCTCAAAGGACAACTATGGCTGTAAGACTATTGTTTCTTCCTATTAGCTTTCACTGCGCACTTATGATACTTAAATGATTTGGAATCACAAATGTACATACAATTTTTTTAGGTCTTAGTGTTTTCACTGGCTAAGCACTCTATTGTAATTGTCATTTAGGCCTTGCGTCATTTGAGGCAGATTTCTCAAGAGGTTTCTCAGCCAAGTGTAACAGGATGGGGGAGAAGGCCTGCAGCTTTACGTGCACTGAGTCAGAGATTGAGCAAGTTTGTGCCATTAACTATCCTTTGCTTGAAATAATTGACTAGTTGTGGTAATCTAACTTATAACTTCCTTTTGCAGGGGCTTTAATGAAGCTGTCAATGGGTTTGCAGATGATGGCTGGTCCATGTTAGAAAGTGATGGCATTGATGATGTAACCCTACTTGTGAATTCCTCACCTAGCAAGATGATGGGAGTAAATCTTGGCTACAACAACAATGGATTTCCTTCTGTGAGCAGTTCCGTTCTATGTGCTAAAGCATCCATGTTGCTACAGGTATACATTCAATCAATATGAATTGATGCTTTTGCGTTCCAATTTCCATCTACTTTCATTGTATTTAGTTGTGTCATGCTCTCTTTCTGTCCTTGAAGAATGTCCCTCCAGCAATTCTTCTTAGATTCTTGCGGGAGCATCGATCAGAATGGGCAGATAGCAGTATTGATGCTTACTCAGCAGCTGCCATTAAAGCTGGTCCCTGTAGCTTGCCAGGGGCCCGACCAGGAGGTTTTGGGGGTCAGGTTATTCTTCCACTAGCTCACACAATTGAGCATGAAGAGGCAAGTTATTTGCTCCTAATTTCGTAGTCTCTTGCATTGCATACACTTTATAGTTTGGCATATTTTTCTTTCAAAAAAATAAAAAAGTAAACTCATTCTTGCGTTTTCTGAGTGTGTATTGCTTACTTGTTGACACTTGATCTCTAAAACAGTTCATGGAGGTTATTAAGCTTGAAAACATGGGCTACTATAGGGACGACATGACTATACCTGGTGATGTTTTCCTCTTGCAAGTAAGTAATTATTTTACAATACCATTTTTTTCAAGATATTTATTTCCAGGTTCTCAACCTTATTGCAATAATTAATTGAGAGAAAACGCTTTAAAAATTTACTTATGTTGGTTTATTTTTTTATCTTTTGCTAACTACTCAACCGTAGTTTCCACTCTTGGCTAAGTACACAAGATGCACCACATATGAGGAATGGGAATTTGCAGTTGTAGGAATACTTTAGACTAAGGATCTTTGTTTGAAGCATTAACATGTGTTAACTTGGAGTTGAATAACTGTAACAATGATATCTGCATATAGTTGAGAAGGTTCTTTCCAACCTTAAGTCCATAGCTAATAGTCCTTCTGGTTGCACCTGTCCACAGCTTTGCAGTGGAGTGGACGAGCATGCAGTTGGCACCAGTGCAGAACTTGTTTTTGCTCCAATAGATGCATCTTTCTCTGATGATGCACCCATTTTACCTTCTGGTTTTCGCATCATACCACTTGATTCTGGCACGGTAAGTCTATTAGCTGACATATAACTTTAGTGTATTGTTGAAATTGGTTGTTAGAGTAAGGATTTTGATTGTCTGTTTTCTTTTATTTTGGTGGTCTTATATATGATATGATATGATTCAGGATGCTGCTAGTCCAAACCGTACACTTGACCTGGCTTCTGCACTTGAGGTTGGAACCACAGCAAACAAAGCAGCTGGTGACAACTCAGGTCATTCTGGGAGCACAAAGTCTGTGATGACAATAGCATTCCAGTTTGCATTTGAAGTTCACCTTCAGGAGAACATAGCAACCATGGCCAGGCAATATGTTCGTAGTATCATTGCATCTGTTCAGAGGGTTTCATTAGCACTTTCTCCTTCGCGCTTTGGTTCTCACAATGCTTTTCACTTACCACCTGGCACTCCTGAGGCTCAGACACTTGCTCGATGGATCTGTAACAGTTATAGGTGTGTGTGTGTCACTTAAAACCTTGACCATGCATAACTGATGTTTATTACCAGGGTATAATTGCCTGACACGTGTGCTGTTATGGTTATCTGATTGGCAGGTTCTATCTAGGGGTAGAACTTCTAAAATGTGAAGGCAGTGAGTCCATTCTCAAGTCTCTTTGGCACCACTCAGATGCAGTTTTGTGCTGCTCTTTAAAGGTGATTTCTTTTAGTATCTTTATTTTGATAAGAATTCTCAATTCTGTATTCCCGCTTATGCTAATTAGTTTCACTTGTGATGTTGTTCTAAACGAATACTTTTGTAAGAATTTGATTTTTTTAAAATGGATTTCAATTTTTATTTCAGCTTGTATTAGACAATTTATTGTTTCCCAAGTCATGAGCCTAAATATCCTTATTTACTATCTTCTGAGTTTTATTTCCATCACCATCCTTCTTATTCTACAATGATAATACTTGAGAAAGTAAAACTTAATATATTTGATTTTTCCAGGCACTACCCGTTTTTACGTTTGCAAATCAAGCTGGACTTGACATGCTTGAAACAACTTTGGTTGCACTTCAAGACATCACCCTGGAAAAGATTTTTGATGATAATGGAAAGAAAACTCTGTGCACTGAGTTCCCCCAGATAATGCAGCAGGTAAAGTGTGTTTTACAGGACCGAATAAAATTAATTTTTCATTTAGAGTCTTACCAATTTTTTTTAAGACCTAACCCATATATCCCTGGCTTCTTCATTAATTATGTTTATCTTTCTAACATTTTGACATGATTAATTAATTATAACTAGTTAGAATTTCACTTTTGTTATTTAAATGCTATATCATCAGCGCATGTCTGTTTCATGTGAATCGTTAATTAATTAATTGTTACTTGGAACAGTTGGACTTCACTTAGTAACGATGTATGTTTGTATGTATTATTATTTTGGTGCAGGGTTTCATGTGTATTCAAGGTGGTATCTGTTTATCCAGCATGGGGAGGCCAGTGTCCTATGAAAGAGCAGTTGCATGGAAAGTATTAAACGAAGAAGAATCCGCACATTGCATCTGTTTTATGTTTATCAATTGGTCTTTTGTCTGATAGATTAAACAGTATAGGATGTAGGTAAGAAAAGTAGAGCACAAGAGTACCTAACTTTGGCGAATCCCTAGAATGCTTTAAACTCAAGTGGGCATATGCGCCACCAAGATCTATCTATGGTCCCATTTGTTTTTTTATTATCGCTCCTTATTTTCTTTTATGCTTCTTTAATATTCGTACATATCAGTTATATATTTGAATTATGTTTTTTCATAAGAGCATAACATACCCGAGCAATCTTAACAAGGAAAAGTTGAGTGGCTAGACTAGAAACCTTTATTTGAGATAGTAATAGTCATGCATCCGGTGTCCTTTCTGCAACATTTGCCTTCGAAATTTGAAGTGAAGCATGTTATAGGAATATTTTGATGCCGATGGAATGACAAAATTAGTGTCTCCATTGGATGGTAATATGTGACTATTGATGTTTGTGGGTCCTTTGCCGTTTGACTTAGACCAAGAGTACGTGCATGAATAGTTTGATGTGTCAGGAAAGGAAAGCTGACACATAAAATAGGTGTGTGTGGTTGAGAAAAGTTTTATCAAGTTCCATGGAGGGTGCCAAATGTTGAGCTCTTTGGTCCTAGAACAATCTTAAAGCTCGATAGTGGCAGATTCTTTGTTGTGTTCTATCTCTTCCCGTTATTATGATTAGGTCTATATATTGGAAGATATCATTAACTTTGTGAGGCTATATTTTGGGTACTTAATTAGCATATAACTAATATAAAGGGTTAATTGACATACTTTAGGTTCAACGTGTAATCGATTAGTCCTTACCTTGGGACATGATTGATACATACTAAGACTTAGAATTGTGGTTGACGATTACTTATAATAAGGCGAAACTTAGTTCTATCTCTATTGCAATATGTGCATTCATAATAAGAGATACCTGCAGCATAGTGGTTGAGGTCTTGAGGATTACATATACATCAAAAACACTTCATAACATTTTTTTAATAAATAACTTAAAATTGATTATTTAGTAAGTCAACTATATGATTGATTGAACAACTTATAATTTTTAAATCATCCATTTTAAAATCATGTTTAAATTGATAATCGGTCTAGGTTACAATTGAACCAACCAAAGGGTTTATTTTGATACTCAAATCGAAGAGGCTAGCCAAATCTACCTTAATGTTGCAGTTGTTGCTCTTTATTAGGCAAACTATACATGCATGATTTTAATTTGTCAAAAATGTTGTTCTATTTATTTATTGCCCATCAATCTCATTGTGCCTACGAGAGCCCCACCGAAGCTCAAAAGGAGGGAAGAGGGAAAGGATATGGATATGGATCCTCTCATTTTATTTAAGTATCAAAGCCAACAAATGTCTAAAATTTTGTAAGATTTTATATTTTAGTTAAATTTGAGTTAATTAAAACTTAAATAATATATGACATAAGATTAAATAAATTTTGCGTATCGACATAATATGTAAATTTTAGTATCTTCATTTCAAAACATTAGTCTTTGAAGAGTATGACATATTTTTTTTTCTTATAGGAATCAAATTCAAGTATCAAGGAGTTTATAAAAACTTTGACACACTACTTAGTTAACTTAATTAAATCCTTTGATTAAAATTGTGACACATTGATTAAAATAATATTCAATTGATACAAATTTAAATAAAAATATTCCAATGTTTTAACTAATCTTGTTATAAATTATTCTACCATCTATTAATAACAAATACATCTTATTATCCGTCAACCTACTTTTATAATTAATGTCTATTTTTAATGTAAACATTAATTTATCTTCCTAATTATATATAGAAATATTATTAAAAAATAATTTAAAAAGTAAAAAAATTATTATTTTAAAATGAAGAGTATAACTAAATCATTGAATTAAATAATTATGAAACTACAACTAATAAATTGCACTTTAGAAAATGTTTTTAAAACAAATAATATTAATATTATATCACGTTTTGTAAAATATTTTTTATTAAATAAAATTTTTATTATTAAATTATAATTATTTTTAAAATATTATGATATATTAAATTGAATTGAGATGACTAAAAATATAATCAAAATTAATCCTGTAAAACATGGAAAATTTTATTTTAAAATTTAAATCCACTAAAAATTACTTTCACTGTTTGGTACCCACTTAAAATTATTTTTGAGGTTTTTCACGTTAGAGGAGTAATTTTTAGAAAAACTATTAAAATAGATAAGTTTTAAAAAAATTTACACATATGAATAAATTATATTTTGAAGCAATATTTTGTATTGAAAAATCGTGTGTCAAAACAAGACTTCATGACTTTATATATATATATATATAAAGTCGTGATTCAAATCACGACTTTTGTTTTCATAATTTTTTTTACAAAATCGTGATTTCAACCATGACTTCT
>JAMLFT010007734.1:0-14485 GCA_026544285.1 Pachyrhizus erosus | reverse complement strand
GTAGATTCTTTATATTATAATAAATCAACGTTTTATTATTTTATAGAAGATACCAAAATAAATAATTTTAAAATATTAAAAAATTTAAAACATTAAAATCAAAGATATCTTATTTTACAGAAATAAAAAATTATTTAAATCTATTAAATTCTATAATTGATTAAATTAAGAATCCATTAAACACCAAGGTAATATAATGGATTTAAGCGGCAATGTCTTCTTAATAATCTTTAAACAGAGATTTATTATAGAAAGTAAATAAAAAATCATATCCAATAATTAAAAATTAACAAGTATAATTTAAATAGTAAAAAAATAGTTAGAGAAATGAAGGAATAAATGGGGGTGCAGGTGTGGGACAGTTCCTACAATTACCGTTCAAAGAAAATGAGTAAGAGCCGTCCTTGTAGTTGTAGCTAATGGGAATAAACTAGTATCTCAACCCTACAATGTTTGGGTCTTTTTTTTTTTTATCTTTATTTTTAAAGTATAAAAAATTAAAATTAAAGAGAAAAATTATATTTAAAAGAGTAAATATATTTTTCCTTCTCATGTAACGTAACAAAATTCAGCAGACAATGTTAGTTCAAACTTTTCCTACCGTTTTTCAAACAAAAATATAGATTTACAATATTTATAAGGGAAGTTAACATCAAAGAAAAAAAAATTATATTTCGTAAAACATAATTTTTTTATTGAATAATAGTTTTTTTTTTTTGGAATATTCAATAATAACGTTGCTTTGGATAAATGCATAATAAAATGCAGGTAATATACATATGACATTGTTGAGTTGCAACTCGTTTTTATTTTGGATAAACACAATGAAAAAACACTTCAAAGTTAAAAAAATTTAACTATAAATCTTCATATATATATATATATATATTCTACCAAATATAAAACAATAGACTGGAGTTTTTACAAAAAGAATTAATTCATAACAGAAAAAAGAGTCCAAAATAGAATAAATAGTATTTGTTGGTATTGTACTATTATTTGTCCTGGTTATTGAATAAAATGATAATAGAACCAATGAATAGTAAGAAGGCCATTCTTGACTGTATAGGTTATAGATAGATAGATGCTATACTATAATCAAATTCATATAAAAATAAAAGGATGCCATCTTGTCTGTGATCAGTGAGCCAGCATTTCAGTGATGAGTATAATGGTATCCACATTTTGTCTGTCGAGTTAATCCTTTCCATAAGTTAGTTACTAACAATGTCAATTCATCAACAATAACATTTTAATGTCACATTACCAAAATCTATTTAATGTATAAAAAATTATAAAAAATCAAAATTACACAATTACAATTATTAAAAGACTTAATTTACACAATTAAATTTAAGGAATCATAATTATTTCATTATAATATATAAGAAACCAAAAGCCTAATTAAGTGTACCTTTAATTTTCTTCTCTAAAGTAAATTTCTCATCTTAAATTAGCAAGTCATATTCTTTATTAAATGAATCATGAAAAGGTGAGAATTGTATTATGGAACTACTTAGTTATTTACAGTTTTATATATTGGTGTTGCAGAGATTCATTCCAACAGGATTTGGTGCAGAAGATGATAAAATAAATCCCCTTCCTCCATTCCAAGTAGTACTTGATGAGAAAAGAAAAATTAGAAAGGAAATTGAAGCAGCGGAGATCCCTTACACTTCTATCTCTGCAAATTGCTTTGGAGCATACTTTGTGAATCATTTACTTCGACCATATGAGACAGTGAAGGATATTGTTATTTATGGCAACGGTGAAGCCAAAGGTATAAAATCCCATGAACTAGCCATATAATACATTGTTGTGATTTATTCAAATTAATAAAAAAAATTACTTAATTAGTATGTGGATATATGTCTCTTTAGTCTTTGTTGGAAATGGTTTCTATATATTGGGAATTGTTGTCTAACAAATGAACAATCAAATTTATATATAGGTTTATCACGCCACCTCTAGTAGCCTTGTTGGATTTTCTCAGTCTTGTTTCAAGTCTTACACTATTGTTTTACTCTTGTTTGGGTAGTGGATTTGAATATCCTTAAACATTTTTTTTGGTTAATCTCTCTACTACCTTATTTGTCATTTTTAGGTCCCATTTTCCAATCTTTGGGACTTCCACCGACACCTTAAAGAAACCCAATGAGAAAAAGTATTTTATCTTAATTTGCCTTTGTGCAACTTTAGTTTCTTGGAAAAGGAATTTAGTGAAGTATCAATAAAGTCGTGCTTAATGACCGAAACTTGATTTCTAATTGTGTGTTTTGCTATGGCAATTTGTGGAGCCAAATTTATTAGAAACACTTAAGATCTTCAAAACCTATTCTTTCTAAAAGAATGTCTAAAGTATTTCTGCTAATGATATTTAATGGTTATATAATATTTCTTCTCGAGTCTAATTTTTCGTGAAAGAATTAAAAATATTGTTGAAAGTTGATTCATTAAAATAAATTAATAAGAAACTTGATAAATTATATATGATGGTTATCTTGTGCGAAATGAATTTAGACTATGAACATGTTCATGATCAAATTTTAATAGGTCAAGAGGTTACTTTAATAGAAATATAATAACTTAACTTCCTCAAGTTTCTACCTTGAAAAAGGATGGCAATCCACTTGAATATGTTAAATCCTTCGTATTGGTGTCCACTAAAAAAAGAGGAGGTCATGAAATCCACGAAGTACATGGTGGAAAGAGTGATGGAACTCTTCATATGTGAAAGACAAGAAATCTGAGTCTGAAAAATGTGAATACAAATTCTTTGAACAAGAATATTAAGAATATCTTCAATTAATGAACATAGACCAAGTTAAGTCATTTTCTGTGCTTTAGTGTTTCAATAGCTTGTATCTCTCAGGATGCTATTAGTCAAAATCCATGGATAATTCATTAGGTGACTATAATCACATTTCTAATAACAAATATCTATTATTTTCTATGTCTCCTCATAAATTTTCCCATCTCATTACTTTAGCAAATGAATCTAAGGTTGCTTCCAAAAGAATTGGTTAAGTTTTTTTTTTTCTCCTTCATTAAACTTGAAATATGTATTTTTCATTCCTAATTATCCTTTTAATTTAATCCCTTTTAGTTAATTAAATAACTTTGTCTCTAAGTTGTTCAATATCATTTGATGTTGATTCTTTTTTCATATAGAAGTGTGGTATGAGCCGAACGATTAATATAGGACTTGAAATATTTTGTATATCATCCTTAGGGTTCAAATATTTTGTCATTTTTATTTGAGTATTCACAATGCACTTCAATATATTTAATCGAGGAACGATCCAAAACATAGTTATCAAACTCCAGTATTAACGAGTTCACACAAGTAAATCGAATTGAATTGATTGTTGAATTGAATCGTTGAATCGTTTTTATGTGAACTCGAATAAACATAAATGGAATTGCTCAAAATCATTAAAAATCATGAGTTCAAGTATAAGTTGGTGAGTCCACCTCCACACCCATTTTACAGCGTTGTGTCTCCTCTAAGAGTCGTCCTGTTGCAACCAAAATTGCAGAAAATTACAAGCAGAGCAGCATGTTTTGCATCCCACTTCTATTCTTGACTATCGCTTTCTTTGTGAGAAAAGCTTGTTGAAGAAGAATATGACCCTAAGGAGAAATGATTATAGCCCTAAATATAAAGACACCTTATTAAGTTTTTGTTAAGTTTTTTTTTTTTTTTTTTTTACTTTTGCAACTTTTGTATCTTGGACCTTGTGATCCTTTTTGACCCAACACTAAATGACTTACAACTTTGGACTTTGGACTTCATGGTTTCAACTATTGGATCCTCATGCAAGTTCTAATTTCTTTTAATCAAAATTCAAATGTAGATAGATATAATCAAATTATAATCAAGTTTTATTTTCTAATAAAATTTAAAAGAATATTTTTAATCAATATATTTGAAAAATAAAATAAAATATTTTTAATTAAGATATTTTAAAATTTTAGGTTTAATTTAATGATAGAAAGTTAGCAATCTTTCTCTCTTGCATGTTTTGTTATATTGATTATGATTTAGAATATGATATGTTATATGTGTATGATATTATAAATTATGATAGAGTTTCGATATGATACAATTTATATTATTTATAGGTTTTTTAATATATATTTTTATATTAGATAAATTTTTACTAGTTTATGAATTGATTTTACGAGTTGAGTTTACGAAGATTTCACCAGTTTTTGTAAACTTTTGAATTTGACAAGATTTGAATTATTGTCTAATTTCATCTCTTTCAGTGATGAGATCAAAACTCAATTTGAAAAAGGAATCAAAATTCTTATATAGATATTGCTAAGTATTATTCATTTTAGTTTATATCCATGCATGATTTAAGTAGTTAACAAGTCAAGAAGTGCAACATACAGACTTTTCTTTTAAAATTGAATTAGAATGTTGAGAAGTATAAATTGAAAGAGAAAATATTTAAAAGAGAATTTGAATTTAATTTTTAATTAAAAATAAAATGTCTCTCGTTAAAAAGAGTAATGTAAATTAAATAATTAATACTTCTAAATGGAATATTAATTTAATAGATAGGGAGAGCATATTTACCTGGCCAGAACTTAATTTACACAAATTATAACTGGAAAATGCATAATGTGTGGCCTCATACAATTTTTATATATTAATTCTCAATTCTTCCCAATAGGAAACACTTTAATCGGTCCCTCCAACCCCCTTTTCTAGTTAGTTTTTACTAAAGTATTAATTATTATAGTAGTTATTGCTTATTACTTTTCAATAGGATTCAATGTGATCATATATGTTTTGTGCTTGTTCTTTCGTTGGATTTGGCTTTTTTGCATGCGTAGATATTTTAACATTCATAGATTACAAATATTATATTATCTCTTTTCATCACATTAAATCACTAATTACAAAATAATTGGTTTTCATATATGATCATGGATAAATTTGTTTGACTTTAAAAAATGGTACTACTTCCGTTTGTATTTATAAGAATTAATTATCTAATTTATTAAGATTAAAAAAATAATTAATTTAATTGATAACAATAAATTTATCTTAAATTTATATATTTTTTTAAAAATATTATTATTATTAATGATCTTATCTTTTTTTTAAAATATATATTAATATAACTTCTCTTATTTAATTAAAAATATTTTAATTTAAAAATAATTAATACATAAGATAATATGAATAATATCTTAATAAAAATAAATAACTTACAAAAATTTAAATTTTATAAATAAGAACAGAGATAATATTAAATATTTTTTTTCCTTTATAATGAAAGTGTATAACTTAAGATTCTAATTCTAAACTCAAGAGTTGCCAAATGGATTTAGAAAAAAAATCTTTGGATTAGAAAAATATCATTTACCTTCACTTTATATTTATGTTGCAATTAATAAGAGTTTTGAAAGCATAGAACTATGAATAATTATGTCGAAATCGAAACATATTATATTTTTTAGTTAATGATATACAGAAGGGTTAAATACATTAGTCTCTTTTGCCTTTATATATTAAAAATTTTATTTCAATTTCTTATGATTTCAAAAACACTAAAATCTAGTCATTGAAATTAAAATCAAAATATATGCAAGTATGGAAGAATTCCTGATAATTTTGAAATTTTAGAGATTGAAAACTTAACTTCTAAAATATAATAATTAAAATAAAAATTAATAAATTAATTCATCTTTTAACAATTTCATGTGAAATTAGTCTATAAAACAATGGGTATTAGTTATTTAATTTTTAAAATTACGGAAATTTCATTTTATTATTCGAATTTACTAAACCCAAATCATTTTAGTCTTTATTATAATTTTAGATTAAAATGATCTTCAGTTAATAATTTTAAAAAATAAAATAATGTTTTTATAATTTTAAAGAGTAAATTAGTTTGCAATTATAACTTTAATAAATGACAAATCTGATATATTATTCAATTTGTGTCCATCAGCTGTACTGAATTACGAAGAAGACGTGGCTATGTACACTGTTAAAGCAGCAAATGATCAAAGAACACTCAATCGCGTCGTTTTCTATCGGCCTCCGAAGAATATCATATCACAAAATGAGTTGATATCACTGTGGGAGAAAAAATGTGGTCATACTTTTTACAAAACTTATATTTCTGAGGAAGAAATTGTCAAACGCTCACAGAGTAAGACCTTTTTATTATACCAAAGAAACACTGATGATAAATGTTTTGACACACTTCTCAAGATTCTCTGTACATGGATTAATTAGTTTTGACAGAGATTCAGTAACTAAAGATAAAGATTCAAGTGAAATATATTGAGAAAAATGTGTTAAAAAGTTTATATTGTCAACGTTTTCCATATGAAGTTGCAGCCTTACCCCTCCAGAGAATATTCCAGTTGCGATCATTGATAGTGTATTTGTTAGAGGGGAGCTGGTGAGGTACGAGATAGGGGAAGATGAACTTGAAGCTTCACAGCTATATCCTGATTATAACTACACATCCATTGATAAACTTCTTGATATATTTCTTGTCGACCCTACAGCTCCAGCTTCTGCTGCTTTCGGATGAAGCTCTTTCATATTGAATAATTAAACCATAAAACTATATTTATCTTTGGGGTAAGATTTTAGTTAGTCCAATCTACCTATGACAGTGACATCTAAATGAGCTTGGTACGCAGGTATCATAAAAAAATAGCTAATGTATGTCAAAAGTAAAAATAAAAAGCTAGCTAGTAAAATAATTTGGCCGTGTCTTGTAATTAACAAGTGTTTTATATAACATTATTATTATGAGAGTGTTTATTATTATTATTATTATTATTATTATTATTTATTGGTATGAAATATCTACAAATTTTGTTAATTATTAATATCTATAAAACAATTTAACTAATATTTTTTAATGAAATTTCTCTTCCTAATCATATATTTAAATGATTATTGAATGTAGTAAAATCTTTTTTTTATTCTGTATGTTCTTATCAATTAAAAATTTAAAATAATTTATCACTTATAATATCATATATTTTTAATTAATTATTTTATCCTATTTTTATTAATATTTGTAATTTATTCATATTTAAAAATTTTTTAAATTTTTTTACTATTTTGAGTTTTATATTTTTCATCAAATTCATAATCTTTTATATTTGTTGTACAAGTGTTATTTATCTTCTATCATATCCATGATTATTTATGTATAAATTTTAATTTTTATTAATTATTATTTCGTTCTATTATTATATTTGTACTTTGTAAACCTATCTCATACTCACCCATAGTTATAAGATTAAAGGTGTTGAGAGTAATTTAAAATTTTAATTTAAATCACATGTGTAATTTTAAAATTAAATGAGATGTAAAACTTTGATTGACGGTATAGGATATGGGACATAAATAAGGGATAATATATTTGAATTCATAGGGACTATTTCTTTCAACAAATAAATACTTAATCTTAATGGTTATACATGAAAATGGAATTTTTAAGAGGGGTGCTAGAAATATACTTTCTAAGTCACTCTTTTAAATATATTATCTATAATTAGTTAAAATTTATTAAAATTATAAAATTATAAGAAAAAATAATTAAATATGATGTGTGAGACCTATAAATTTTATCAATTTTAATCAATAAAAAAAGTATTAAAAAATGTGTTAAAAAAATGTGTTAAAATGTATTCCTAACATTTCTCTTTTTTAATATGAAGGATATTCTCTTATTTTAGTAGATGGTGATATCTATCCAATGCATTGCATAATGAAAATAATTTATTGTTAATTGTATTTATAAATCTAGTCAATCAATTTTTTTAACTTCACTTATTCTAATATTTATAGCTTATAAATAAGATAAGTGAATATTTAGTATATCATAATATCATAAAAGATATTTATTTTAATAATGTGTGAAATGTTTTTTTTATAAGAAGAGTCATTAACTAAGAATCATCTAACTTTTTAAATGCTCGAGGCAAATAGATGCACTAGTCAATTGCATATGATTTTATATCTTTCACTCCATAGATTTGGGTCACAACAAAAACATGGAGAACAATGATAGAGTTTATTAAAGATAAAGTTTATATATATGATTTGAAGGACTTGGATTACAACTACAACATAGAGAATAACGGTGGAGTTTTTAAGTGTAGAGCATGTAAATCAAGAGTAATGAAAATCTTAAAAGTGTCATAATTCAACAAAAAGAAAATTATTTTGTATACTCTATGTTGGTGTATTTCATATTTCTTGAAGAACTTTAAGTTGGATCAAAAATAATTTGCAAGCCTCACCTTTGCTTTCATTTCTTTTATCAACAGTACATCATCACAAGGTAGCTCTACATGAGTAATATATGTCCTTTATGCTTTTAGCTTGAAATTTTTTCTAGTATTACATGTTGTATATAATTTTATTAAAATTTTGTGTACCTCTAAATTTTAGTTTCACATTTAATTCTTTATGTAACATATATATATGCTCTATTTGAAGGATATGATAGTTCTATTTTCTCTATTATATTGGTGGAATTTAGACAATGACACTTGCTTAGAATTTGAGTTCATAGCCAAACTATAGGTGCTCATCATCCATAGTTGTTGTTCCTAGACCTAGCAATATATCAAAGGTCATTTTTCCTCCAATGTGTTAACAAGTGTTGAATAATTGGTTGCATCCCCTTTCCTTGTTAAGTAAACATATTTGAGGGTCTCCCAGTGAATCCTAAAGGATTCATATAGTACCTACTAGTTCATATAAATGATGCATAATTTTTTTTTTCAAGTTGTGGTGGTTTATAAATATGGGACAACTAAAGTGTTTAAAAATCAATGGTTGTAAATTTTTTTCTTCTTCCATTTTTCGGTACACCTTTTTCCTTTTTTTCTTCCTCTTTTCTCTTTTTTTACTTTTTTTTTGTTTTTGACTTAGATGTGTCTTGAGTTGTTTCGTGTATTTTTGTTGTTGATTTTTGTGATAGTTTCTTAAATTTGAACAAGACAGTACTTTTGTAAAGGAAACACATTATTATAGATTTGAGATTGTATATTTCGATGAAAATGTTATTTTTATTTTGCATTCTTGATTTTGTTTATGGATCTATGATATTTGCAATTTGGTCTTGCTTGTGTGTTTAGATTTATGTAGGGGTAGCGGTGCATGGTGGCGTTGTCACGTGGCCACTATCCGTGGTTGTGGAGTAATGAAGAAAAAGAAAAGAAAAAAAAAAGAAAAAGGAGAAGAGAGAGGGTCGTACAAAAAAAAGAAAAAGAAAAGGAAAGACGAAAGGAGAAAAAAATGTATTTCGATAGCAGTGGTCAAGAAGAAGTTAGTAACACAGCAACAACCTTCTGATCTTGACTGATAACACAATAACAATCTCCTGATCCTCTTGGTCTCAATTGATTTCTTTTAATTTCAAATTATTGTTGAATATGTATTCTTTTATTCAAATTATTATTAGATAAAATTTGTTAAGTTGTTAGATATTTATTCGAATGTGCAGTTACAATCACATTCTTTTTCTATATATTGTACACACATTCTATGTTAAATAACAAGAAACATTTTTTTGTACCAACAAATCATGTTTTCTTCTTTTTCTGTTATGGTATCAGAGCTCGATTGGACCTCTGCTAATACCCACTCCTCCATGACAGAAACTGAAAATGAATCCATTCCTAAAACTAAAAATCCTGATCCATCCCAAGATCCCTCAACAGTTGTTGCTTCCATCAACAACTATGTCTCCAATGACACAACCGACGACTTCTTTAGTACACACGAGACAACATGAACCAAATCTGGGTTCAATTTAACCTAATAACAATATCAAAGTTTATTTACTTTAATTTGGTCTCCTAATGGATCAATCTCAGTGGACAAACAACCTACATCTTCATTTATTTCTCAAATTGAACCATCCAATCCTACACTTAGTCCAAACATAGGTAAGTCATATATCCTCAACATTTTTTGTCACAAGTCCAATTCTTTCCTTGATCACGATGTACACCATAAATCAACACACACTACATGTTCTAATAATTCACTCAATGACACTTGGATCATTGATTTAGGGGTTACTGATCATGTTGTCTCATCTTTAGATTGGTTTGATTTTTATTTTAAAATTAATCCTGTCAATGTTACTCTCCTAAATGATTCCTTGGTTACTATCAATCTCTCTAGAATGGTAAGTTTTTCCCATTCCTTAGTTTTATACAATGTCTTGTATGTTCCCAATTTTAGTTTCAATATTATTTCCATATCCAAATTAATCTCAAGTCTTCACTATACACTCACTTTCTCTCAAAATATTTGTCAGATACAGGATACGAGCATGTTGAAGACATTTGGTTTGGCTAAATTAAAGGAAGGACTATATTATTTAGACACCAAGGCAGGCACAATCTCCAACTCAACCAACTCCAGGATAAATTCTACTATATTGTCATCTAGTATTTCTTAATTCAATGTATGACATTATAGACTGGACATTTGTTAAGACATCGTTTAAATATTTTACATCAACGTTTCCTTTCATTCCCAAGCACACTATTGATGTATGTGAAATCTGTCATTTGACCAAACAAAGAAAACTTTCTTATTCACCAAGTTTAAATAGATCACCAAAAACTTTTTATTTGCTTGATCTTGACATTTTGTGACCTTTTTCCAAAACCTCTGTTCATGGGCACAAATATTTTTTAACCATTGTTGATGATTATAGTCACTACACATGTGTTAAATAAATAAAATCAAATGCTAATGTTCAATCCAGCATCCAAAAGTTTATCACACTTGTTGAAAATCAATTTGATGTTAAGGTTAAATGTATTTGCTTAAACAATGGACCTGAATTTTTCTTAATGATTTTTTTGCTTCTAAAGGTATTATTCATCAAAGAAGTTGTGTTGATACACCTCAGCAAAATGTTTGTGTTGAACAAAAACATCAACATATTTTAAATGTTGCCTGCGCATTAATTTTTCAATCAACATTCCTTTCCATTTTTTATCATACGTTGTTCTTCACTCAGTTTATCTCATACATCGAGTATCATCCCATATCATCAATAACAAAACACCTTTTGAACTTTTACATCAACAAATTCCAAATTTTAATTCTTTAAACGCTTTTGGATGTTTATGTTTTGCATCTTATCACACGGCCCATCAACAAAAATTTGATCCTCAGGCCTGCAAAAGTGTTTTTTTGGGTTTTCAATCCGGCATAAAAGGATATATTATTTTATATTTAAACACAAAAAAAAATTTTGTTTCTCAAAATGTCCTTTTTTCATGAACTCAATTTTTCCTATTTTGCTAAACATATAAACCAACCCGTCTCTATTTCCCTTCCCAATGGCCCAAACAACACCAACTCATTATATGACTCACCTATTCCTCCACTAACCACGAAGCCTAATTAAGCCCAACACCATCACCCAACACTAGCCCACAAATGCACACATCACCTGATCTGTCACTCTTCCCAGATTCTCAAAATCAAACAACACAAAACACACACACACCTCCACCATCTTCCCCAACTCTACGCTACTCAACTAGAACCATACACCAACCTCGCCACCTTGATGACTTTGTATGTAGCTCTTCCTCTAATTTACCGTCGCAATCTTGTACAAAGTGTAAGCATCCTTTATCTAAATTCCTTCAGTATTCTCACTTGTCACCTTCACATTCACATTTCACACTCTCTCTAAGGTTGAACCCACTAGTTATATTGAAGCTAGCAAGCATAAATGCTAGCATGAAGCCATGACAACTAAGATCGCAACCTTGGACTTGAATTGCACCTAGGTTTTTGTTGATATCCCTCCAAACATCAAACCCACTGGCAACAAATGGGTTTTCAAAACCAAGAGATGTCTTGATGGATCAATTAAACGCTATAAATCGCGCCTAGTGGTTGAGGGATACGATCAAACAGAGGGCCTTAATCTCTTTGAGACTTTCTCTCTTGTTGTGAAAATGGTTGTTATTCGTGTCGTTCTTACTTTAGTTGCAACTCGTCATTAGCATATTCAACAATTGGATGTCAACATCACGTTTCTTCATGGGGATTTAGTAAAAGTATATATGGTTATTCCTCAAGGTATTTCCTCTCCTCTACCCAACCAATGTTGCAAATTGCTTAAGTCCCTCTACGGTCTCAAACAAGCTAGTCGTACATGGTATGATAAGTTATCTATGTTACTTCTATTTTGTGGGTATTGGCAAACTCCTTTTGATCAGTCTTTTTCTTAAGATTACTGCTACTCAACTTACTACTCTCATCATTTATGTTGATGACATTGTTTTAATTGGTGACTCTCTTGATGAAATGGCTAATATTAAGCTCACTCTTAATTCACATTTCCGCATCAAGGATCTTGGTGTTCTCAAGTATTTTTTAGGGTCAAAGGTTGCTTATTCTGAGCAGGGTATTTCTCTTTGTCAGCAAAAATATTGTCTTAAGTTGCTACAAGATTCTAGCTTAATCAGTTCTAAGTCATCATCCACTCCAATGGACAATGCTCTTCACCTCCATCAGGACTCTAGTCCCTTTTCCTCTAATGTCTTTGCATATCAACGTTTAATTGGCAAGTTGATATATCTTACAACTACTCATCTAGATGTCACTTTTGCTACTCAACAATTAAGCCAATTCATGGCTCAACCAACACAAGCTCATTTTCAGGCTGCTACACGTGTTCTTAAGTATCTGAAAAGTTGTCTTGGTAAAGGTTTAATGTTATACCCGCAAGTCCATCACTAGTTATTATTTTTTTCATTGAACAATCTCTAGTTTCTTGGAAAACAAAGAAACAACCCACAATTTCATGTTTATCATCTAAGGATGAATACAGAACACTCGCTTCCACTACTTGTGAGCTTTAATGGCTTACATATTTATTGTGAGATCTTCAAATTTAGTGTTCTAAGCCCGCTACTCTATTTTGTGATAGCCAGAGTGCTCTCCATATTGTTGCCAATCCTATCTTCCATAAGAGCATGAAGCACTTAGACATTGATTGTCACATCATTCAAAAAAAGTGTCAAGCAGGTCTCATGTGTCTACTTCCAATTTCTTCATCCAACCAACCTGCAGATGTTTTTACAAAGGCTCTTCCTCCTTGACCGTTTACTAACATGGTTTCTAAGCTCAGTTTGGTTGATATCTTCCAATCACCAGCTTGTGGGGGTAATACAACAACAACCTCCTGATCCTCCTGATCCTCCTGATCCCAACTAATAACACAATAACAACCTCCTAATCTCAACTGATTTCTTTCAATTTCAAATTATTGTTGAATATGTATTTTTTTATTCAAATTATTATTAGATAGAATTTTTGATTAGATAGAATTTTGTAGGTTATTAGAGATTTATTCGAATGTGTAGTTATAATCACATTCTTTTTCTATATATTGTACACATGTTCCTTGTTAAATAACAAGAAACATTTTTATGTACCAATAAATCGTGTTATTCTTTTTTTGTTAGTTAGAGGGATAAATTAGAAAAATTTTAAAGAAAATGAAAAAAATTAAAGAAAAAAAAGAAAAATTTCTTCCGTTGAATTTAAAATTGATAAATCTAAATGGAGAAAAACTTTTCCACCGTGAAAGAGATGTTATAGTTTCAAACGTAGCCTTTCCTTAGCTTAAGGTTGAACCAAATAAATCTTAGAAGTTAGAACCGTAAAACATTATGTGGATTTTACTTTAAGACAATAAGGCAAAGACATAAAATAAAAAGGGAATAAGCTACTCAAATAAGATGAGTCCCTTGAAAAATATGATAACTTACTTTTTTCTAGGTTCTAATCACTAAATATATTAACTAGAGTGTTTAAATGACTTTAATGCTTCAGTTTAGATTTTAGGCAATATGTCAGAAAACGTGAATAACTTGCTTTTTAAAAATATAAATAACTTGATTGAACATGAATCTTTTATGTGAGTTTAGTAAGTATACTTACATATTTACTCTGTATTCAATAATGATACATGTTCTTCATTCAGTCCAAATCTGCTTGTTTTTAAGCCATCCCTTTTTTTTACTACGTCATATATCCGATTAATATAGTTAATTATGTAACCAAAAATCAAATAAGTTTTAATTGTTAATTATGAAATAAAACTGTAGTAATATTATTTTAGATACGCTTTTAATTTAGTTGTTATGATGGTCATAAAAATAACACTGTAGTAATATTTTTTTGGATGTAATTCTAATTTAGTTATCACAAAACTCCTTTAAGTAGAAAATAAATATTCAATTAAAAAATAAAAAACTAACTTAATTAAAAAATTAAAAATAAAAAACCTTTAACACAGAAATATTTTTCTACTTAAAAGAGCTACATAATTTTGATATTTCATTGAATCTAAAAATACATAAGAGTATGAAATCATTTATGTTGAGCTAAAAAGATAAATATATATATATATATATAAATTAAAAAATACAAAAA
>JAMLFT010007733.1:0-14452 GCA_026544285.1 Pachyrhizus erosus | reverse complement strand
TTTAAATATTATTATTTTTTATATAAATAAGATAATCATATATTTTATCAATCACGATGACATTAATAATTATCATTTAATTTTATATAATAAACTAATAATAACTTAAAATTATTTATTAATTTTAAAAATATTAAAGGTTAGATGTATAATTAAAATTCTGTAAAGATGATAATTGCAAAATTACAATTACCAAAAGTGGATTTAACCTAATTTGTATGGCATTGTTTGTAGGTTTACTATTTGTCTATGACATAAGCGATTGGGTCTGTAAGGGGAGAAGAAGAACTCTAATGCAGGATGTAACTGAGCACATCTTGTGCGCTTTTTATGACTATTAATAATACCATTTGCTTAAAAAAAATCCAAGGATAAATTTCTCAATCGTTAATAAGTATTGTTTTTTAAAAGAATTTCAGATTTTCATACCTTAATTGCAAGGAAAAGTTTGACTAGTCATTAAGTAATTTAAGTTCTGTGTTAAATTATCCTAACCCAATACATAAATAAATATAAAAAAAAATAGTGTGGTTGCTTTCTAACATTATCTCTTTTCACACATTTTTTAACTATTATTCTAAAATTACTCTTATACAGTCTTCCAGAATTTTTATCTAAAATGTATTAAACAATTTTTTTAAAAGATTTTAATATTTTTTATATACAAAAGTGACAATAAAAATTTAACATAAAACTTTATACATATTATTTAAAATTTTCACCATTAAATTGACTTTAATAATTTAAAAAGAATTAAATTTTAAAAAATTGATAGTGTATAATTTTTTAACATTTTCATTTATTTATAACTTGTCAGATATAGCAAATTATTAAATTTTATAGTATTTATTTTAAAAATTATATTTATGATTATTTTTAATTAGTTGTTAATGTAAAAAAATTTACTGTGATAATACATGAAAATTATAACTTTTAAAAACTTAATTATAAAAGTGATTAATTCTGGAAGAATTTTTAAACACCCTTTTAAAAGTTTAATTCCGGAATATACTAACCATTAAGCACTCTTTCAAAAGTGATTTACAAATCACTCTTGGAATTAAATTTTCAAAAGAGTTTTTAATACATTTATAAATAAAACTTTCAATTGAGTTTTTAAACACTTTCAAAATTTTAATTCTTAAGTGTATCAAACACTCTTAAAATTATTTTTGTTAAGTGATTTATAATAAATCACTTTCAAAATTAGGTAAGTTCAATTTTAGAACAACAGTTAAAAAATAAAGGGTGGAATAATAAAAAGATTAGACATCAACATCATTCAATATTTTGCATCTATATTATGATAATCCAAATCAAGTTTTCAATTAAAATTAAATTTTAAATATTTAATTAAAATGTTTAAAAATATTTTTAAAATTAGAATCACAACTGCATGATTTAATTCTATAAAATTATAATATAATTAAAAGATTTATATAATATTTTGGTTCTTAAAAAATATAAATTTTTTAAATTTTTTAATTTTAATTTTAATCTTTTAAAAAATATATTTTTAGTTTTAATTTTTAAAAAATATCATTAAACAATGGCATAAAGATTTAAAAACATAATTTATTAAAAAAATATTTTTTATTAAATTATATTTTTAAATCTCTTATTAAATATTTTAACATCTTTAATTATTTTAAATATATAAAGATTTAAAAACATAATTTATTAAAAAAATTATACGTAATTGTTCTATCATATTCTTTAAAAATATGATATATCATTTTACTCACTGTCAAAATCATTATTATATCATCAGTTAATATTATTATTTAAAAATAAAAACTAAAATTAAAATTTTTAAATTTTTAAAGAATTAAAACTAAAAAGATAAAAAACTAAAATAAAAAAAAAACACCCTATTCTATCGAAATCAAAAAATCATTTAAACCGAACTAAAACTAATTATTTCCTGTTTATAACACCTAATATCTGAATCACAAAATTTAACCTCTCATTGATATGACACAAATTTTAGCCCCACATCCGTACTCAAATATGACATGATCCCACTCATAACTACCCTTAGTAAGTGGTACTAAAACAAAATTAAAATTTAGAATTACGATTCTATACTCTTTTATTTTACAAAAAATACATATAAAAATTATAATTATAAAATGATTCCATTTCTAACAAAAGATTCATTTAGATAAATTTTTTCATAAGTATTTATAAGACAAAATTAAATAAGTTTATTATATGAATTAAAATTAATTTATACATAAATTAAAATCAACTTTAAAAAAAAATTAATATAAGAGAGATCTTATAAATTAAATTATGCATAAATTAGTTTTAATGTATGAAAAAATTTTATTTCAATTTTCTTCTAATTTTTTATCCTATAAGTACTTATAAAAAAAATTATTCAAACAGAATCAATGTTACAGTTAAAATTATAATTTTAAACTATAATTCTAATTCCATAAATAAAAAAATGGAAGAATATGTTTTTTTTCAAATAATGGTGCTAGTATGTTATTCAAACGCATAAGAAATAAAAGTTTAGTGTTCCCACCAACTAAATTTTCAGTAACACAAGAGACCTTTTAGGTTGACAACGTTTTCATGTTTTCAATTTGTCTTTCTTTTAAAAAAATTGTAGATGAAATAGTAAAATAAAAACCAAAGGTAAATAAAAATTGTTTTAACCATTTCTTATACAAAATTTAAAAAATGAGAAGCAAAGTAAAAATGAAGAGACATTTTTTTAGTTAAAAGTAAAGACAAAAGGAAAGAGACCCTTATATTTTTGGAGCACTGATCTTCGCATAAAATTGAGATCTGAGTATAAATGAAAAGGAGAAAGCAAGAATAAAAAGAGAGAATGATAAACATAATAAATAATTTGATAGAAAAGAAAAGAAAGAGACAAATAAAAAGAAAAGTAAAGTAGAAGAATAAATGGATGAGAAATTAAGTTTAAGTTTCTATTTATTGATATTTTTTTAGTTAATGGGCCTTGCCAGGTAACCATTCACCGAATGCTATTCGTTCCCGAAATCAGTAATTCCAACATAATCCATTTGGATCCTTTACTAACTCTAACAAACAACACGAATTAGAGCCACGAAAAGAACCAATACAGCACCCCTTAAAAGAACTAACTTAATTCCATTGCTCTTTGCTCCCACTAATTTCATGAATTAATAAATTAATCACATTCATTGAGGAAACTAAAAAATTGCTGAGATCTGGAAGCTACTAACACATCAAGACCTCCATTGCGTTCCACATTTAAGCAGCTAACGCCAGAAAAGAAATACACCATTGAAGTCCATATATGCAAACGCATGGGAAATTTGAATATAAAAGAAGACATGTTAAATGAAAAAATCCATTAACCAAAAACTTCAGGGTTCACACAACTGCTATTGCCAACATCGGCACACCATCAACAGAAGAACACATGAATCTTATTTGCAGAGTTTTTGTTTTTTATTTTTTTTTCTGGGGAGATTAGCAGTAGCATCTTATTAAATCAAGTACCAAGATTTATATTATCCGAGAGAATTGACCATTCGCTCGGATAACACTGTACCCACAGCCTTCCTGTATCTCCGCAATTGTGACTCCAAGTAACTCCGCTGCTCAGGACCAAAGACAATCCGCAGATCCTTCAGAAATGAAAAGGGCATTCAGAATATGCAAAGCAAAAAGTAGACCAAGGTGAAGTCAGACTGGAAAGGGGCAAATCATGCAGTAGTTAGCTGTTGTTAAACATGAAGGTCTACCAAATCATGCAATATGACTAGTATTCTCATGGAACCCTGTTCGGTTTGATAACATACACATTATTTGTTTTCATTTCATGTTTTACAAAAATGTCATGTTTTCACTTCTCATTTTCTTTTCAATTTTTGTACCAAAACAAGATTGTTATTTTCACCATTTCCTGCATATATATTGGAAAAATGGAAATAAGACACAAAGGATGCGTTTGGGAAGTCATTTTAGTTAGTCTATAGTTTATTTAATCAGCATATCCACTTGCTTGACCAGAAGAGGTACTTGATATAGTTTATTTAATCAGCATATCCACTTGTTTGACCATAATACAGGTGCTTGATAAACAAACTTATCTCAGTAATTCTTAGAATTTTTTCACTCTATTTGAAATAGCTTATGAGCTTATAATGGAAACAAATGTTATATGCTATTTAAGGACAATCAGGTACTTAAAGTACAGTAAGTAATAGGAGCATTTATTCACCAACCATTAAGCATACCTTATATTTCACATGAGATCCCTTTATCCCTAGCAAAACCTTGCTGACATCAGCAATTTCTGGATTATCATATGAAGTGGTTTCTAGTTCAGGTTCATCATCAGAGCATTCTGATTCAAACTCAACCATTTCTTCATCTTCAAGCATTGGAACATCATTTGCATCTTGGCCAACGTCATCAAACTCCCTTCTCATTAGATCGTCAGTAATTTGAGGTAGGGATGACTCTCCATTTTGTAAAATTGAAGAATCAGATAAGACAACATAAGGTTGTCTGTCAAGCAGAGGCCTTGCAATGTCAAATAAAACCCACCTAGAGACCGTGCATTGCAGTCAGCCTTATACAATATATAGGGAGCAGAAAAAAAGTGATCAAAGTTCCGTCCAAAAAATCTTAGTATGACCTATGGAACATATTTACCAGAAAACTATGAAGACAAAATTATTTTACATTATCTATTATTAAGTGAGTTTACACCAAGACGTGTAGTCTAAGAGGATGTGATTGGATATAATTGAAAGCAAACCCAAGAATTTGAGACAAATTAAATGCTATATGAATTCAAAAATAAACTGAAGCATGATGAAGGGATTTTATTAGCATGCTGAAATGGAATAACTTACTGATAGCGAAGAGGGCATAAAAGCTCTGAAGGGCGATATGCAGCTTTGTATCTCATCTTGCTGCAAGAGTGAATATAGTAGCCAAGATAATAGTATTGTAGACTAGGACAATAAGCCTGGTTTTCTTTCACCCAACCTATTTCTTGCAATGCCGAGTACTTGCCTAGTGATAGAAAGGCAAAGTCTGGATCCCAGAACAAATATTTACTTGACAGACATTTAGGAAGGATATCTATAACACCAACTGCCACTAACTGGCCGTCTACTAGATATTGTTGATGGAAAGAGCCAAAACCACAAGGAGGAACGGTGCTATCACCAGTAGGAGAAACTTGTATTAATGGAGTATCAACCAAAAACCTGCGATATGAGTTCTCTGTGACATTGTGTGGTTTATCATCATGTACTTTGAGCTGATATCTTCTATACAAAGCAAATTCTTCTGGATCAAAACTGGATCTGTTTAAACGGATCTCAAGCTTTCGCCTTTTTACCTGACAATGTTGAGTACCAATCAAACAATTTCCTCCACTATCATGCTTCATCCTAGAATTTTTAGGAACTGGAGCATTTTGAACACTTCTGCTCAGGGAAACTTGCTTACTAGAAGCATAAAAATTGATATGTCCATTGCAAGCCCTGATAGACAAGCCAGAACTTTTCATTGTTGGATCTAAATAAGCTACTAGCTTTTCTGCAATAATTTTAGGAGATAAATCATTCTCCTTTTCACAAACTGATGATGCTTTGGAATCATTGACAACCTTAACACATGATTGGGCTCGTTTTATAGATGCTGCAATTTGAAAGGCCGTATTGCTACTATATAGGAGATCTTCTGATCCATTGACTAGTAACTTTCTTTTGCCCTGTGAAACTCTTTTTACTGAAGCTTTTGGTAATTGAATACCAGACGGAAATTCCCCCTTCTCAATGAGGATGTATATGACATTATCAATTTTGTTTGATAAATAGTGCAAAGATTTTTCAAATTCATCCCCGTCTTCATTGCCAGCAGCTAAGGATTCTTCTGACATGGGTCTGGAGAAGTTTTCAGATTTGGTTGAAGTATTTGGGTCCTCCACGATATCAGCTTTTTTTAAATCCAAGGCTCCATCTAAAAACCTAGGCAGATAAAATTGTTGATGAAAAAGGTTGAACAAAGAAAATGTGCAGGTTTAATTGTTTATGGGTTACAAATATCAAATAAAGTGAATTGTTTGGACTTGAAAAATACAATTACAATGTACTCAACCTCCTTGAAAAGTCCCACACAAATAAATGAAGGAAAGGAATGGAGAAGCAGCATCTTAAGGTAATATATTGATGCACTTCAAATTTTCACCCACCTTCCATCCCCACCCCAAAAGAAAATAGAAGTTAAAAAAAGTTTTCCATTTGTAAAATTACATTTTAGAAGTTAATTGTCTCTCATATCATGCATAAAAAGATGCTTAAAAAATCTAAACAGACAAAAAAGTAAAAAAATAAATAAATAACACCTTCTAATCTCAACATTTTTTATTTGAAAATGTGCCTCAAGAAATATCATATGAAACAAACATACCTTTGCATTCGTCTAGATGCACGAAGTTGCTCCTTAGAAGGAACAAAGTCACTTGCTTTCAAGCGAATTGTATAAGAAGGGCAGCATGTCCTTTCCATCTCTGGTTTATAAAGAAAACATCCAGACCTTCTCCAGCCACGATCAAGAAGATCTAGCAAAAGAAAATAAAATGAGATTAATCTGAACAAAATCATACCAGCAAATCCATTTAGACTATCAAATCAAAGTTTTATTAATCAACAGCTAAGTTAGAAAACTATACATCTCTCCAAAAGCAGAAGTTTGGAACATTATGTAATGTGAAGGCCAAGAAAGAAGGGAGAGAAAAATCAAACCATGAAGCAAGACCATAATTTCAATTTTTTTAAAAAAAAAAAATCACCTTATTTAGGAACAAATGTTTTGGGGAAAAATAATGATTTTTTTTAAAGCTTACATCAGAAGCTTTTTATTAAAAAAAAACTAAACACAAAATAAGATAATTCAAACACACAGAACAACACTTCAAATAGGAAAATATTGAGCACTAGCATAAATTTTGATTTGCAATAAAGAATATAAAGCTCCAAAGCATGTCAGTTATGTCACATAGCTACAACACTTCATGATGCAAAAAGCAGGCTTGTTAATCTAAGCCTTGAGAATTTTTCTATAATCATAATTGGGAAATTAGATCATGCAAAAAAAGGAGCAATATAGAACTGAGCAGAGTGTCAAGCATAAGCAGTGAACCAACTGCACTGACCTTGGTAGTCATCCACTGTAAGGCTATGTGCCCACATGCCTATGACAAGAGGAAAGAGACATAACTAATTAGAAGAGTGATTCATTACATTAAAGCAAGTCTGAAGAAGGCAATAAAACAATCAAAGCAAATAGAAAAAACGATATTTAATCCCATATAAGTATTAATAACTTGCTGCCCTCATTAAACTTAGCAGACATGTCCGTGTGTAGATCATATGTCCCCTCATTCATTTACAATCCATATGACCATTTAGCATGATGGCCATAACACAAGTGCAAATTCAGTCATAAAATCTATATCAATACTACAAATGTTCTATATAGAACAATCAAATAAACTGATTCAGGGTCCCTGTCCTGGGATAAGACTATTATTGTTGTTGACTTGTTGTAGGGTCCTTGTGACAGTCGATCACATAATATTAGTAGACTATAAAACTAAATTTAGTGAACAAAAAAAAAAAAAGTAAATGCTTGGGGAATTTATGATTTTGCAGGCTTAGTCCACCCTTGAACAATAAATGAAAACATCATAGTCTAAGCTCACATAGTCATAGCACGATTAAGTGATTAACTAACTACGAAAAGCGAATTTGATGGCACTACAGTGCTATGCATTTGCGTCGAAATTGAAATTAAAAACACTAAACTCCATCGTTTTCCGCAGAAGATTCTCTGTTTCTATCAACCAAACCAACTACTCCAATTAGGGGAACTGTCAGAAAACGCAACAAATTGGCAGGGGAAACGAGAAGCTCACCGAATCCAATAAAGAACCGAAAACTCAGTTAAGAAAAGAAAAAAAAAAAGAAAAAAGACGAAAATTCACAAAACAATTCAATGAAGAAATAAATTGAATCAAAGAGAGAGAGAAAGGAACCATAAGAGATGCTATTGTGACGAGAGGATCTGCAATAGCCGCAAGAGGTTCGACGCCTTCCCCAATCGACAACCACGCTTTCCTTCGGGGTGTTGGTGCTGCTACTCGCCATTTCTTCTTCGGTTCAGAGGTTAAGAGGCAAAACGACGACGTATACTCTCTTCTTAATCAGAGTGTTGTTTCTTCCTTCAATGATTTAGTTCACTTCAATCAAGTTTTCGATTCTTTTTCTGATTTAAATAATTACGCAACACAGCAAAGAATTCGTCAACACGAAACGCAAACAAGCCACCCCATGTGATGCGATTAGAACACTGACTTACACTTTCTTTCTTTGTACACAGATATTTACCCCACTTGTACTACACAGACAATTTAAGTTTTTAAAACATCAATGGATTATAAATCATTCTAAATATTATTACTAAACTAGTTATTATAAAAATTAATAATTTTATTAGAGTGTAAACAAAATTTATATTGTAAGAATATATTAATTAAATTCCATTTATATTATGGTCTTTTCATTTTTTTAATATACATTTCTTTTACAAAAGATGAATAATATATATTAATAATAAAAATAATTATATATTTTAATCAATTTTAAAAATCATCTCTCAATCACAATTTTTATTATAAAAAATAACTTCTCAATAATGATAAAATATAGGGTGTCTATTTTTAATTAATTTTTAATAAAAATAATAAATTATATATATGAATTATTTTGATGTAAGGAAATGTTGTAGAGATTTTTTTCTCATAATTATTCTTAACGTAATTAAGAAAAAATTAAATGATATTTTAAATTCAAAGACAAAAGTATTTACGATTTTTTCCTTTTAAAATATTAAAATCAATTATAATATATTTAAAATTAAATACATGGTTGGACGACAAGTCTTAAATACTCCTAAAGTAAAACTTAATAATACACTTAAATTTAGTTTAATTAGAGTTTCTTTAAAGTAGGATGATGACCAGATAGATGTAATTAAAAATATTAATGAAATAGGACGAGCACCAATGTCAGGAATCTTATCATTTAATTCCAAAAATGTTTAAAATTATTATTAGAAAACATATATTAAATAGTATAATTTTGTATTTTGGTATAATAAATATTTTTAATTTTATGATTTTTTAATAGAGCAACAATTAACATTTATTATTACAGAAATTATTTCATAAATATTAGTCAAGAAATATTCAGTATATTAAATATTTTATTTTCTTAAAAGGTAAATTTTTATATTTATATTTTAATATAAAATATGTTTATTTTTAATATTGTTACTTTTATTTTCTTTAAAACATTAGTTAACATTTACCACAACAAAAATAAATTAAAAATATAACGTTAAAATATAGAAAACAAGTATTAAAAATGTCAAAATATTACCTTACATTCAATATAAAAAGCATTTTATTTTTTATAAAAATGTTCTAATTTAATGGTGATATCCAATGAAAATCCAATGCAACAAGTTACTATGATATTTTCATCAAAATTTAGAATGCATAGAATAATAATTTTGTTATATGTTTTTTTCAAAGGCTTAATGTGAATTATTCATTTGTTTATTTTCAAATCTTTTTTATAATTATTATCTAACCTTAATAAAGTTTATTCCTTAATTATTCAATAAAAACAATAATTACATATTAAATTTTTTCTTGATTCAACAACTTTAATAATTATTGTAAAAAATTAAAATAATTATGCACAAAATTCTCATTTCAAATGAAAGTTCAATTTCAATAATATTTCTAATAAATATGAACTTGTTATAGTTTTAAACGTTACAATAGATATGTGTCACTTTAAATATGATTTTTCATTAAGGTACAAATCTAAGAAGAATATCAATATAGCAATTACTCTAGTAAATGACAAAAAATCTACTATTTCTTCAATCTTTGACCTTACATGCAAGTATATTCATACTTTGTAAGTCTTATTACTACAAACTTTAATCGCTACAATTGCTCACTCAACCAAACTTACATGCACACACAATGTTACCATTTGTCCCTATTAAGGTAAGTTATAAATTTCTTAAATCTTTGACTCTCAAGTTGTAAATCACATTTTCAAGCTCTTTAGAGACTTTTACTTTTTATAAACAATTTAATTGTATTCTCACTTATCTTCCAAGTATGTAACTTACAATTGTCTCCTTCATCGATATTATCTATTTAATTGACACATAGTTTTGATAGTGTTTTATACATTCTAAATTTTCTTTCAATTTGATATTTATTGCAAAATTGTACCCAATCTACATCTTGTAAAGATTTTTTCTTTCATAATTATTGTATCATATAGGACTTGAGTTCATCGATGATGACTGACAGAGTTAAAGTTGACAATGAACTATATGTTAACAATTTCAAAACCACTACCAACTTTTACCAACACTGTGATTTTTGCTACCAACCTAAACACAACATTTTCCCCACATGATGTATTTAATACCACCTAGGATACCCTTATACACACTGTTATACTTTTTTTTTTTTACAAAATAATTCTTTTGTGTTTTCTAATTGTCCAAAAGTATGTGACATGTCAATTTTTTAAACAAAAAAAGGTTCAACTTCCTTTAACTATTTTTTCTTATTACTTAATTCTTTATTTTAACTTTTGGACATCTAAGGACCTTATGCAACTCCATTTTTTTTTTTATGATTTTAAATAGTTTTTACAATAGTTAATGATAAATCACATTTTACTTTGTCTTTACCAATGAAAATCAAGTATAAAATAAGATTGTATTTATCAAACCTTGTCAACTTAGTTGAAATTCAAATCCATGTTAAAATTAAAGTCATTAGGTTGTATAATGACCAAGAATTTGTTTGCCCTTCATTATTCTATCAAATTAGAGGCATTATTGGGCAACTTACTTATGTTCATTTGATAAGTATTAATTTTTCTTATCTTGTTGTGTTTAAACCTAACATTTTATTTGAATTTCACCTTACTCATGACGTTTGTTAAATATAGAATTTGATTTTTAAATGCATAATTAGGCTTAAGAATATTTTCTTAGTTATAATTAATTCCTCACTAAATTGTTTTGTTTAATTTTAGAAAAATCGAAACAAAAAGGAGTCAATCTTAATGAAAGGTAAAAAAAATAAAATTCATCCTATAGTAAGTATAGGAGTAGTCTTGTCAAGCACCATAAAGCCAAAGAACAATGAGAAAAAGTAAATATTCGCTCATTCCACACCTAACACCAACTTGTCCATGTTGAGTGTGAAAACTTGTAAGAGTTTTTGTTTACTCGACGACCTACATTTAGTGTGAGAATGAGTTGACTTTGACTTTGTGTACAAAATGATATTTATATTATTTATGACAAAAAAATTATCTCTAAATACAAGTTTTGATCCAAGAAAAGGCGAAAATGATAATTGGGAGCTCCTCATGACACCATTTTCCATATCCTTCATTCCTTCATCAAGTTTTATCACTTCTAGTGGCCAAGGATAACTACTTTACTTATTGTTGGGGTTGGATCTAGTGGAAACCTATTTCGTTACTTTTCCTAAAACCTTAACTTGTTACAATTTTAAAATTTTCACTCTACTTGTATGCTTTATTTTTTATTTTGGTTTGATTATCCATATATAATTATGAATTGACTTGTGTTGGTAAACTCATTTTAATTATTGACTTGGAGTAGAGTAATCAATGTATTTGAGTTTTAGGAATAAACTCAAGTTCATTAATCACCTCTTAATTATCATACTCAAGGTAAATTTCTCAATTAATGCTTTTGAGGAATTGAAAGTTTAATAGGAAAATTCAATATTGCTCTACTTAACAATTTAGGGTTTGAGAAATTTGTGAGAATTAATGTATGTTGAAATAATTACAAGATATTGTGTTGAGAGTGCATGCAATTGATATGAGAAATCCAACATTGACAATCTTCTTTAGTTGATTTTCCTCAAATTTTCACACTCCATGTGTTTGATAATATTACCAAAAACAATTAACTAGTGTCGTTGTCTTTTTAGTTGGTTTTTATTACAAGGAATTCATTTACTTAGTTTTAATTGAATATTAACCATAGTTAGTAATTCGTGTCAATTTCACCTAATATTATGTAAGTCTCAAGAAAAATTATCTTTAATATTCATTAAATACTTGCACAATTGATGTTTGTCAATATCATAACATGAATCACCCCAACAAAGTCGAGTGATAGAATGCAAACACTAGCATGTTCTTAATATTGACTATTATTTCAAGCCAAATTCCTAAAACATTTATAGTCCTTTACTATAACATATGTCATTCACACATTATTGACTTAGTATAATGAACAATTTGTTATTATTTTATGTCCCTTATAATAAAATGCTAGACTTATCTAATCATTTAGTCTTTAGTAGTTTACATTATGCATCCACATTCATAACAAACGAAAAAAAAGTTTCATTCTTATTTCAATAAGTACTTCTTCATAGGTCATAAAAAAGGTGCAAAGGGTTCCTAATGTTTGGCTTACACAATAAAGAATTGTTTCTTTAAAGGAATGTAGTATTTGAAATTAAAGTAGATATGTTGTCCTTGCAACATGATATAACTGCAATTTTTTAATCATGACTTAAATTATAAATATTTAAATGACAATAAACTAATGTCATTATTTTAAGGTCAAAAATATCTATAAATTTTGTGAAGACGTTAAAATAATTATATTTGTAGAACACTTGATGGACAAAAACTTGCGAGTAGTGTGAAAAAACCCTACATGCTACCATCCAACGAGACTTAGAACTCGCTAAACATTGAATTATATTACAATTTTCAATAATGTTCATTTGATACCTCTTTAACCTATTGTTTGGGCGACCTTCTCCTACATTTGTTGCGATTTTCAATCCTCTAATAGGCCAAATGTGTTTTAAGAGTTTGAAAAGTCCAAAATTGCTATATTTATGGTTAAATTACATCATTAAGAATATTTTGTTTATGCTTTAACGAGTAGAAGCAAAAGAAACTCTTACGAACCATTGTTTATCATTCAAGATTAAAATTAATAAAAATAATCTTTGAATATTCATGACTTTATCCTTATTTCTTGAGTATTTGTTTTCCTTTCCTTGGTTAGGTTACAATAAACCTTAATTTGAATCAATTGTAATTGTTTTCACTTTTGAATTTTTACTTGTTATACTTATTTCTTTTTTATTGAATTTGTGCTTAATGATTTGTAAACTAAATTTTGTAATTGAGAATTTAGGGTTTAAATTGTTTAAATTTAATAACCATGATATTCTTAAGCATAAGGATAGAGATAAATTGTATGTATATGTGTGAATTTTTAATTCCTAATGTTTGTTAGCAATTTTGCTCGCATAAGAGATTATGATTTATAAATAAAAATAAAAGGTTTGTCATTCAAAGAATATTGGTTATAAAAAACAAGATTTTAAAAGGTAGTTACAAGGATAAACTGGAATAAAATATGTGTACACCAAAACTTGTTAATCTCTTTATATATAAATATGGATAAAGTTTCAATTTAAATATTAAATATGATTTTTTCTCATAGGAAGGCCTACATGCCAAAACTACATTTTAACAAAGTGAGTAAAACACTTTCTCCTAAAGTCTTTCCAAAGATGACTAATAACAATGGTGAGAGAATTTGAAAAAACTTGAAAATCAAGTTACATAAGGTGAGCATGACCTACACATTAGTCAATTGGTCACTTTCATGATTGATTGGTAAATATGTTTAAGAATAGCCAACCACTCCCTTTTATTGAACTCTCTAAATTTTCTTATAAAATCACAGTATAATGCATTTTATTTAAGGGTTATACACTAGTACAATAAAAAAGAAAAGAAACACAACTAGTGAAGCATTTCACACTAACAAAAATGATTTTTTTATTACTAGAAAGTAATTATATACACAATATCGCTCTTAATTTAAAGATTGCATTTATTTTGGTAAATAATTAAATTTTTGTGTTTAGTTTAAATATTAAAAGTTTTTCTTCTAAACACATTTATTTTTCCTTTATTCAAAATATGTGTAATTGTGGGTAAAAAATTTTCGGACTCACAATAGTTTTATTATTACGAGTGAAATTAATCTCTAATTTAATGAGTCAAAAAATATTTATAACAAGTAAAAAAATATGTGTAAATATTATCATTCAAGGATAAGTAAATAATATGTTTATTTAATTAAAGATTTAGTATATCTTGTTTGAATAAATTAAATTTAAATTAATAATATATTTCAAATATATTTATCTAAACGAATTGAATTATATATGTATATTAAAGCGTATATTTTTATTTAAAAAGTAAAAAAATTATTTCTTTTAATATAATTTAATTAAAAAATATTA
>JAMLFT010007732.1:0-14486 GCA_026544285.1 Pachyrhizus erosus | reverse complement strand
TGTCAAAGTCATTTTTACGACATCATTTAATATTGTTACTTGGTAGTAGTAATTAAAACAAAAAAAAATTAAAAAATTAAACTCAAAAATAAAATCTTAAGGACCAAAACAAAAAATGTGTTATTTTTTAGGAACCAAATTGATATATGGACTATTAAAAAAATAGCATGCATAGAGTTAAAATAATTATTTTTTGCCCGTGTAACCTTTCTTTGATAAAAAACCAAATCGTTTGTTTAACAAAATAAAACCTAAATTGTTAATTTTATAATGTGATATATTAATATATATTTAATTTATTACTATTAAATTCTAAAATATTGATGTATCAAATGATATATTGATAGATAACTTGCATCATCTCAATGCAAATTGGAAGGCGATTCAAATCTTTCTCCTGGACCCATCAAGATGAAGTAACCACGAGTCCACAACTTCAAGATCAATCCAATTAAGTTGATTTAATTAAAGGGAACCTAAAGACATCTTGTGTTTACTCATAATTTTCTTAAACCTATTCAATAAGATACAACAACACATCAAAATTAGTGCTTAAAAAGGTCCCCTACACTTAACACCCTTTCTAAAAGAAAAAATCCATAAAAATAAATGGATGGTACAAACTTCAAAAAGACAACCCTAATAGGTTCTAAAAAATATATGAAAACCTTCTTTCGTAAAAAGGGAACCAAATGCTCCTCATGCAAAACACGAGAACCATCCCCAACAATAGCTCTACCCATAAATAGAACAAAAATAACTCATTCTTGAAATCAAAATGAAAAAGCAAAGAAAGGGACAACTCAAAGAAGAAAGAAATAAAATGTTTGTAAAGGTTGAAACTTTCAAAACCAAAAAAAAAAAAACCAACAAAAACAAAAAGTTAATAAAAAACACACCATCAAATTTTGTAAAAAGGGTTTGGTCTAACTTATTTAAGGTCCAAGAAAGGTTAAACACACATTAAATAAGAATATTAGCTTGAAAGAAAGCTGCTTTAAACCACTATCAACTTCCCTTTGACCTACTTAAGTAAATAAAACAAACATATTAGCCCAACATTTTCATAATCAATCATCCATTATTTGACTAAGTGCTTCTTAGAATTTGAGAACCTTCCTAACATGTACTAAAACTCATAGACACAAAGATATAAATTATGGCTACAATTCATTAACATAAGATGTCATAAATTAAGAGATTCAACTCATAAACACCTGTTACAAGTCATTACAAGAGAAACATCACCTTAACACATTAGGAATCTTAAGTATGAACACACTCTAATCTAATGTACTTCATTACCAATAAATATACCTAAATCTAAGCACCAAAATTTTGGCAAAAACTATACCAAAGTGTGATTTGCATAAGACTACCAAAATTTTAATATTCATTCCAAATATTTCTCATTTTGAATTGGTTCCAAACAATATTTTTTCCTTCAAATTATTTTAGACAAAATTTGATGAATTAATTGTAAATGAATTTAATCAAATTTTTCACGCAACTAATCAATCAACATAATTTAAGTTGTTAGTTTACTTCTTTTGACGCATCCATCACTTTTCATACGAAACCTTTTTATGTTAAATAGAAATTTTGATTAATTAATTATATAAAATTAGTTAATTTACTCTATTTTTTCTTTCATTTCCTATAAAAAAAATCATCATCAATTCTTAACATATATTATATAAAATGCAAGATGAGAGTATCATCAAAGTCTACGAATGATGTAACCCTAATCATTAAAAATAAGTTACATTAAAATTAGTAAGACATAAATCACATGGTATGTATAAAAATTGTGCTTGTAAATGTAAGTTTGTGCTCAATAATCTTGTTGAAATGTAGATAACATGTTGATTAGATTAAAAAGTTGAAGTGATATGTAATTATCTAGGTGTTATATAACTAACAACAATAAATAATTTCTTCTTTCTTAGATAAAGGAAAAATAAGGAAGAATAGAATAAGACAAAGAAGAAATGAAAAGTTGAGTGTGTTTGATAAAGAAAACATAAATAAATTTACTAGTTATTTTCATCTAGCTATTTGTCTGTTTCATTTTTTTTTTAAAGAAAGTATCTTTATTTTTATAATATTTTCACCTAATTTTATCCTTTCTTTCAAATACCTTCAAGATTCATGGGAAATAAAGTTACTATCCCTATCAATTGAATTAAAGAAGGTAAACTCTTTCACAAAACACACCTGTTATTGATAATTTGATAGTTATACAAAATAGTTACAGGTAATCTAATCAATGACCTTCATATACAGTATACTTTCAGGTATTCCAATGCCACAGGAATCTTCATTATTTCTGAATTATACTTATCATTAATCGATCATCAAAATACAACTTTTTTGCTGTGTTAAGGCTCGTCCTTTAATTTAAGAGTCAAGTAAATTAAATTGATTTATGTTTCATTATTCAATGTCATTGGAACCTTTTTTTTTAACCTTCATAGAAACCTTGAGATGGATGGCACACTGTTGATATAAAGTTATGTTTTTACATTGGCCCTTCTAAATTTCTAATGTATGAGGAAAACTACACATTCAAATAAAACCCCACATGCATGTATCTGATGCTGATTTTGATGAGAAAATATTAGAAAATAAGGAATCAAACTCTGTCCTATGCATTAGTCTGTTTTTTTTTTTTTTTCTTTTCAAATTTCAAGTCTAAATACAATAAGCTTAAAGGACCCATATTAATAATTGACTTTGGCCGACCCTTCGCTTCTATGCCCTTGACACAACTTTTCTTTTAATTAAAATGTCAGTTGAGGACCCTTTTTTGGTAAGAAGATTTGTACAAATTTAATTTGAACAAACCTTTTATGTACATGCTTTGGACCCAAACCTGGGTTCAAGCTTGCCCTGCAAGCTTTGCGAGAAATGCGATGATAAATAGCTAGATCTCGAATAATAGAAATCAAATACTTTTCTTTAAGACAAACAGGAATTAATAAATAGATAAAAAAAAATATGTTTAATTATATTATTATTTTTAAATTAAGGGTAAATTAAAGAAATATGAAGAGTGCAAAGACAGAAGCACAAAACACAAAGATAAAGTTATACTACACAAAAATAAAGTCAAGTTCATCAACCTTAGTCCAAGGGGTTTTAGTTACACTTGGAGAACAGAGAAAACCAGAAAACAGTAGAGATGGAAATCATCTGGTAGCATGCATCCTCTTCCTTCAAGTCTATAGAGCTCCTTACTTTCAAAACTCTTCAGAGAACTTCTAATGGCTATGAAAGTGGATAATGTGACAATAACTCCCAATGCCCCCATAAAACATAATTGAAGGGACTTAAATAACTCTTAGCTCACCATCCAACACTTGGTAATTGGTACAGTATCTTTAGTACCCATAAAATATTGGTTTTTTGTAGTGCTAAGCCTAGTGTCCAATGATAAATTTGCCAAATTCTATAAAAAAATACTAAAAATATAAATTAACCCCAAAATATAAAATAATGAAAATATACAAAAATTATGCCAAAATATAAGTATAAAAAACATAAATTCTAACTTTTAAAGGTTAAAACAAATAATAAATCTACATCAACTTTAAATTTATCACAATTTCAAATTTAGACTTTTTCTTATTCTCAAATAAACAAATAAAATAACAAAGTTGCCATTAGCCTTAAATTGATGGATATGGTCCAACCAACACTTCAAAGTTATCTGCTTGGATAAAAAAATATGCATAACTTTTCCAATGATTTATCTAATTCCTTTATTTCCTCATGTAGCATTCAAAATCAAGAACAAGTATTGACTAGGTCCAACAAGAAGGATAAATATATGCAAATCCTAACAATCAAATTTCACTCATGACTCAAAAATGTAAAATAAAAATATTTACACACATCAAAAAGTATTTAGATTTAATTGAATTTTTTTTTGTCTGATTAGATTATTACTTACAAAAACTACTTCAGATTAAACAACGTTACTTAACAAAATATATGACTTGATATTATTACACAACCACTGCTATTTATATAAGTAATATTACTGAAAATTTTATTAAATATTTTTTTATGCTACAAAAAAAAAAGAAATTAACAAATTGTAAAACCTACAAAATTAGGTTAAGTGCTTACTTTAACAATTTTAAGTATTAGAATGAATCTTTGTTTAAAATACTTAAATCTATATGACATTTTAGGACCTAAAAAATTAAGATAAATAACTCATTTGAACAATCATGCATTATAAATACTCTTACTTTATTAAATGATTGATTTTAATCCTTGTGATTTTAATTTGCCCAATTTTATCCTCATATCTTTAAAATTAATGAAAACCAACAAAACACTTAATTTTTCATCAAATTTCTAATGGCGTTAGAGCATCTCCAACAGTCTCATTGTCTAAAAAGTTTCTAATTTTAATATATCATTACTTAGTTATTTTTATCATTTAAGAAAATTTATGTGTGATGATGAGTTGCTTAAAATTAAGTTTTTTTGTTTTATAAATGATAATTGCTCATGATTAAAAAAATTATTATTTTTTTGCTATACTTAAAGTAATTAGACTAAAGTTTTAATTAAGATAAAAATAAGTATAAATAAAAAATAAAAAATGTGAATCATTTAAAAATTACTTAAAATTATACCATTAGAAATGAGTTGCTAAGATATGATGTGATATTATAAGAAAAAAATAATAAAAGATAAAAAACTCAAAATGAGTAACTTAAATTATATCATTTAAAGATATTCTTATATAACATAAATTATATTTTTAAACACGAATTTTGATAAAATAATCTATCAAAATCTAATATATCAATATCATGTTGACATGACACTCAAAAATGGACTTTAAAATTGAAAAAAAGTGTTCAAGATATGATTTAAACCTATATTATGATTTAACATTATGCATATGAACCACTAGGAGAGTTAACTTGGTATATATATAGAAATATATTTTATATAACTTAAATATGTGGTGTGGAGAACAAAAATATACATATATTTACTATTAGTAAATAAATAATATAATATTATATTATAAAATCATATAAACAATAATTTACTTTTTAATATTATATATCTTAAATAATTTTCTTTTATAAAACTAAATTTTATTTTTTTTATTTTTTATACTTTAGTAATTAAAATAAAAATTATTACTGAGGTAACAGTTTTTTTGCATTTTACTTAAAATTAAAATTAAAATTAAAATTTTAATAATATCTTTAAAATTAATAATAACCTTTTTAAAAAAATTTGTTTCACTAAAAAAATTTATTACATTAATAATAATATCTTATTTTAGTCACTAAAATAAGATTTTTAATTTTGGTATCACATAAATTTTTAAGGATTAAATTAAAAAGACTATTGTAGAAATTTGATTATAGAATATTTAGCAAAATTATTTTAATAAAATACAAATAATAATTTTTACGTTAATATAATATCTTATTTTACTGACTAATGTATTCAAAGAAATAACATAAAAAATTAAAACAACACAATTTTATAAAAGAATAAATCATTTAATACAAAATGAAAAATTTATAATTAAAATATATAATATTAAAAGTATAATTTATTGTTTACTTGATTTTATAATATTTTTATTCCTTACGCATTTAATTTATATAACATTTTCATACATATATTAAACAACCTAAGTGTTTTAGACGTTTTTATACATGACCATAAAACATAAGTATTGAGTTTAAATCTCACTTTCAATACTTTTTTTTATTTTTTAAATTTTATTTTCAAACATTATTTCAGTTCCACACAAGTATTGAACTAGATTTTATTAATTTTAAAATATAAAAGTTTGATATGAATAACTAAAACTATAGGAATTAAAATCTTACATTTCATAAATTATAGACTATGAACACAATTAAATCAAATCTTTATTTATAGGTTGCAATGGGACTTCAATAAAAGTAGATGAGAAGTTGTTTAGGCTAATTCCTCTAAAATCATACAACTATTATGAAATCTCCTAGGTGTCTATCTCTTTATTTTTAATTGCTGCTCTAATTGAATTTTTAGCTTTTTTTTTGTTTTTTTATTTTCTGAATGATATTCTCTAAGTGTAATTTTTGTAGTATAGTAATTAAATACAATATTAATTTGTTAGATAGATTGTTAATCTTTTTTCATCAATTGAGTTAGTGGTAAATATAGATCTTTTTATATAATAGAAATAAAATATATCTGTGTTCATTTTATTTTATTTTTAATTTATACATGACATATAAAGAAAGCCAGCTTAAATGATTTGAAATTTTATTTAAAAACCTTAAATAAAGTTAAATTTTAAGAAAATAGCATAATAAAAAGTGTTAAGTGTATACAAACATTAAAATGCCAATAACTCCACCCTAAAGAGCATCCTACTCGTAGAAATAAAATAATTTGTTACGAATCTATATTCAAATCCTTGTATGTAATTCTATATATAGAAAGAAAAGAAAAAACATTAAATCCTATTGACAAAAAAATCTCATAATCTTTTAAATTACTTTAGAAATGTAACTTCAAAACTGTAATTAAACTAAGAAAGTATAGTTCAGTCGATTGATTAGTGTGAAAATTATTTGATATTTGAGTTTAATTTTTGTTGATAAAAAATTATAATTAAACCAAACTGCCTTTTTACTTTTTGATTCCCTCATCTTGATACTTTAAGAGATATGACATTTTTTTTAAATGTCATTTTTGTACAATACAAATTGCCTAAATTTCTGAACCAGCAGTTGCTTTTGATCATGAGATTTAAACCCATATCAGTTGGTCTCTTGCGCAGCCCATTTCTCCGTCCACAAGCACAACCTCAGTTAAATGATACAGATGAAGAATAATAGTTAACAGGGATGTAGTTAGCACAGAATATAAGGGGATAGTTACACTAATATCTTCTTAGGTTAGCACCTATTAACATCAAATACTTATTTTATTTGAAAGCTAAACCTACTTTTATTTTGTTACAAAAGCACCTGGTGTTAAAGCCATAAATAAAAGTTTCTACTAAAAAAATGATGTAATATTTTAAACCACAAGCAATAACTAAGTCTTACAAGAAAGAAAATAAGAAATGTAAACGTAATTTCTCGAAACAAATTAAATGTTTGGTGGAAATAAACGCCAACTTAAAAAAAAGAAAAAACATAATTAAACCACATAAAAATAACATCAAAGAATGACTTTCATATTTTTGGCCTAGTGTGTTTTAGAATAACTTATTTTGTACATAGCAATTTATACTCAAGCTTAATGAAAGGAATTTAGATTAAAACGTATTTCCCAAGCATTCACCTGTTCAGCAATGTGGCAACTACGCTCGCACGTGATCTTTAAATATGGATCATCCAACCATGTAATCGCCAATATTTTTCAGAATTTGGTGCTTGGGGCATCTCCAAAAGGAGACCTTATCCCTTTTTTTCTTATTGGAAACCTTATAAAATCTTTACATTAGAACAAATCTTTGTTGAGGTTCCCTTTCTTCTTCTTTTTTCAGTAAAATAAAAACTTTTTTTTTTTACAAAAAGAAGAACGTATTTTTTCTCAACTAATAATAATAGAAGCTGGTAATAATTAATATTGAGATAACATAAAGATGTGTATATATTTGTAAAACTCATTTAGTAAAAATTTTAGAGTTCATGTGTTAGAGAAGTAAAATGCTTAAATTATAAAAAGTAGATATAGGTAATATCTAACAGTGAAATCCATTTAAGAATCCCAAAGTGTGAAAAATAAAAAAAAAAGTTACTGAGAAGGAGATGACCTTAAAGAACTGTAAATCGTCTCACAGAAGACTATGGACCGACAAATTAAGATCTGAATCATGACTAACCGATGGAAAGGCCATGCCAATTGTGTAGTCCACCCTTACTGACAGAACACACTAAACGATTAATGAACCCTTAGAAACCACTTGGGAGAAGTTGTTTATAAGCCATGAATTGTTCAAGAGCCCAGTATAACGATCTTTATATCCTTTCTACGAATCTTGCTAAGGTGATATAGGCACCACCACCGAAAAAGGCAAGAACAATTATAGGAGGACACACTCAGTAAATAAGCATGACCAACCTTGGTCACACATTGCAGAACTTGCTAGATTCTTGATTCACACTGAACTATAGGAGTTTCCAAAGTATATTCTTTAGATGAACAAAATATGTGCAAAAAACTGCAATAATTTTATTTAACCTGTTATTCTCAAATGGTGAAAATTTCAGCAAACGAAGAATGATATTGAATGTATACCAAAAAGAAAAAAGGAAAAATGATATTAAATATACTTTTTGTCCTAAAGTAGGAAACCATAGTTTATATGAATAGGTACATATAAAAATTATTCTTCTGGATTTGATTTCATGTTATGCCTAAAGATACCTCGGAAGAAATCAGGGTCCAACAAGCAAGCGGAGGTTTTCTCCAACCCATTCTTTACAATTTCCATCTTATGTATGATATTCTTGTAAAGGCGTACCCATCTGTATACTGCTCGCTTCAATCGAACACTCTGGCCTCTACCAGACACAAACTTGATGCAGTCCTTAGCTAGCTTTATAAGTTCTAAGCCATTGATGACAAAAATATACTGCTAAAAATTATAAGATGTTATTAAATGAGGTGGCACATGCATCCTATCAACCATGTTAGTCAAAAAAAGTTTGTCAAAGCTAATAAACTAAAATCACGAATTTAGCATATGAATGTATTCAAGCTATGCATTCTAAATACTTCAGATAGTAGTTCCTGATAGCAGTTCTTTATTCCATTGCAATTTATATTTACAGTCATCGTCCATTAAGTACACAGTACACACAGTTAACAACCATTGTTAGCTAAGCAACACCACTTCAAGCTTTCTTTCCACACACCATAAAGAAATCTTAAGACTAATGAGAAAGTGGATGGAGAAGCACTTGTGCACACACACAATTAGTGTAACGAGAGAGAGAGAGAGTTTACCATTAATATAAAGCAAACTGTTGCTAAAACAACTTGAAGAGTTTCATCTGACATCCCATCTGATCCATCAGAGCTGCCGCCGCCACCGCCGCGTCCTCCTCCTCCTGGAGGCCTGTCCCCATTTCCTCCCTTTTGTATTTGTTGTCGCAATATTTTCTCTATTGACTGTCCCTTCAATTGTCCCATAGCTTCCTCAAGAGATTTACTCTGAAAATCCTAATTATGTTACTAGTATTTAGTAACTGAAGAACAATTCAAATCCAAAATACAAAACCGCAAATATATATCAAGAGCATCTAACCAACTCTAATTCCTCTACTCACTTCCCTTATAACACACTTAGCAAAGGTTCACAATGGGAAGAAAACTTGAGAGTTATTTAAAGAAAAAGGGTTCCGGTCATAAACTGGCCTCCAAAAAATAAACCAACCCCCACTTCTCTATCTCTCAATGCTTCTCAACATAATATTAATAGTGACAATAATAACAAAAAAAATATTCTAACATGAAGCAAAAGCAACACATTTGATATTTGCTAACCCAAGTAAAGAAATATCAAGGGTTTAATTTAATTACTCATTTGGTTCCAATATATGCAGAATCTTTACATTTTAATCCCTACAACTAAAAACTATTAGTCTTAATTCCTACAGTCCACAACTGTAGGATTAAAATGGATTAACAAGTGTATGTGTAGAAACTAAAAGGAGTAGTTTTTATAGAAACTAAGACGTAAAGATTGTTGTCATGGGTATACAGAGCAAATGAGTAATTAAACCCATCTAAAGCATTCTCAATGAGCATCTAAAGGAAACAAATTAAGGCCTTATAGCAGATGTCTAATAAAAACAAAATGTTACAATGCAACAACAGAAAGAAAGGTGTTATTACCCCATTATTTTCCATCATTCCTTGTCCACCGGCAAAGCAAATGTGGAGAGATTGGCGAGATTTAAGGAGAGGCTGGCATTGCAAGCGAGATGAACATGTGTCTCTTAGGCTCAGTGAAGTCACAGAGAGAGGGTCAAAAGGCAATGGTAATGAAGATAGTTTCGAATTAAAACCGCGGCGCAACTGAGATGTGCTTGGGGCATGAATCACAGGAAGATATGCAGCAACTTGAATGATGCTCATTTTCATAAAAACAAAACCAACACCTAAAAATTCACACAATTACATGCCTGCATTTCACAAAAACATGTTTTTTTATGTTATATTATTAAGCCTGCAAAGGAAATATGGTCCTCCTATCAAGAATTGATCTCAGGCGCACAAGAATAATATTAAAGGAAAATAATATAAAACGATCGGAGCCAAATTCACTCACCGGTTGAAAGGTTATGACGGTGCAATCAAAGAACGGAGGAGAAACGATGCTATTTCTCCTTCAGAGTGCTGGATTGGATTGTTTTATAATTTAGCTAGGGCTATGTTAGAAGAGAAGAGAAGAGAATAGAATAGAAGAGGGTGTATAACAAAATAATAATAATAATAATAATAAGACAGGGTTCTAGAGTTTTTGAGTTCGTATCTGACGGTGAGGAGTATAAGCCTTTTTCGGATCAAACAACAACCGTTTGATCAATAGTTGGTGAGGGGATCTGTCTGCAAGCGAGAATTTCGTGCAGAGGCTATCAGAGAAATTTATGAAACTTGAATGGAGGCACCGAAGCAATTAGTGAAGGGTATGATACAAATTACGAAAACTTGAAAAATTAAAAGTGAAAAAGAAAACTTGCTGCCCAAGAGAAGGGAAATTGAGAAGAAAACGAAAATTTTGAATGAAAAGAGTTGGTCCAGTGTTGATTTACTCAACATTTATGATTTATGATTTGTGACTGGGATTAAATCTTTAAAGTACAAGTTAATATTAAATAGTTTTAAATTATAGTACAATTTCTAAAATTTCTAATTTCTCTAATTATAAGCAATTGTTTTACATAAAAATAAAAGTAAATTATAATATAATACTAGTTGTTTATTTTATAAATAACTTATTTGTTGAAGTTGAAATAAGTAGATCTAGAAAAATTGGTATTTTTTGTTTCACTATTTATAAAAAAATGTATTAATAAAATATATTAAATAAAATTACATTAATTACAATAAATTATATTTTTCACCGTTCATAGATGCAAGTATTATATTATAAACTACTTTCTCATCTTGTAAGACAAATTTACTTGATCATGTGAGGAACCTTGACCTTGTAACTTTTTCTTAATTCATTTATTTTTATAGGTGTGATATTTTAATATTAAAATAATTATTTTTATTTAAAGCCTAGTTGTAGAGATAATTATATTTACGTGTAACTTATTTTTTATAAAAATTTTATTCTTTTTATAATATTTGTTTTTGAAAATAATAGTTTTTAGACAAATGTTTTGTTTCACCTTTATGATAGAGATAATTGTATTTTTTTTTTGTCTTTTTAATCAAAATATTTGAATATTATTTATTTATTTATTCATTTATATTTTTTCTTTTATAATTAATTATTTTTATTTTAAATTATAAATGATTGTATTTTAAATTGATTGCATTTATTATTATTTTTATTTATATTGACTTAATGCTAAAGACTATTTGTTATTAATATTTACTAATAGGACAAATTTATGAACAATCAAATTCTTAACTATAACTTTAAGATATATAAACAAAATTTCTTTATTTCTATCAATATTTTTCATATTTTTTTTATTTTTTCTTCTAATCTTTGTTTTTCATAACATTGTTTGTAAGTTATGATTTATTTTTTACTTCAAGTGCAAGGTCCAAACATACTACTGTTTAAACTTTTTAAAAATAAATTAATAATTGAGTTGCACTAGAAGTTCATCAAATTTTATTTTAAAGAAATAATCAATGTCATGACACCATAATCTTTTTTTTTTATTTTTTAACAATCTAAAAATAATTTTTTTCATCAATGATTATAGGCTATTATTCTTATAAATCATTCCCTTCTCCTTATCTTTCTCCTTTTTAGCATTGAGACATCATAATTTCGTATCACTTCTTAAAGTAATAGTCTTCTAATGCTCATTGGTTTGTTGAGTTATTTGAATTTCTAACATCTTATTATGAATGGATAGATTATTCACCTTAGACATCATTTCCTTAATTGCCTCATTTATTGATTCATTTTTTTTAGTATGTGCAGAAACAAAATTTTCAGGTAAAGACTCAATCTTAGATTTTTGTACTTATTGAAAGCTTGAAATGGGCATAACACTACCTTGTCTAACTTGATTCTAATTATTCCCACGAGAGAAATTGGGATAACTTCTCCATCCCAAGACATTAGGTGCTTGAAAAAGGATCTTTTTGCCTTTTTGAATTATAATCATGGAAATTATGGATATTATCTACACTTTTAAGTTAGACTTATTGAGGATGCAATAATCCATCTTGGTATTCTAAAGTCAAGTGTCCATATACTCAAATGATCTCATAAAAAAAACATTAATAGTTTGTATTACATTAACTTTAGCCTTTTTATACTTATCAAAGCATTGATTAAGAGCTTAACTCTAGAAATCTTCCTTAAGTTGTTACCTCTCTCATTACCCATTAGTGATCATTTGCAATTACCACTTTAACAATGTCGTAAGCTTGATTGAGGGATTTGTCCATAAAAGCTCCACTAGTTGCATAATCCAAAGAGACTTTATAAGGATGCATTAAGCCTTGTAGAAAGTATAGACAAACAACCATTTCTCTAACTTGTGATGTAGTCAGGCTTCAATTAGTCCCTTCTATCTCTTGAGCATATAATAAAGACTTGTAATTTGTATTACAAAAAGCTTATTATTTAGAACCTTATTAGAATGATCTTACAAGGAAGGAAGAATTTGTTCAAAAAAGCCTGTTCTAATTAGACCTGAAAAGTAATAAAACTGGCAGGTATAGTCTTCAACCACACATTCCCTCTATCCTTAAGAGAACGTAGGAATAGAAAAAAATGAATAACATCAACAAAGGTACCTTTAAGTCAAAAAAGTCTCATGAAATTTCAAGAATAAGTCAACATGATTGTTTAGGATACTCCAATGGTAAACCTCTAAATTGATTTTGTTTATCATGGATTGTATATAAGGTAGGTTTAATTGTAAAGTGATTAGCATCATTATGAGGTCGAGCAATTCAAAAATATATTTTGCAAGCACTTGATAATACATAATCTTTCAAAAGTTTGTCATCTCCAATCATAGTTATGTTTAATATAGAAATGTTTTTAATACAAGAATATACTCCTTAATCAGTATTGAAAAAAATTTCACAAAAAATATATGTGTAGTGATTTTTAATGTACTTTATTATTAAATAAAATTTAAGTAGTGACTAAATAAGATGAAAGACCAAACTAAGTAAGATCTATTTCATTTAATGAATCTCACATAAATTTTACGTAATAAAAAATATATTAAAATATATGTCATATAATATACATAAGTGCATGTGTTACACACAAATTAAGGTTTGTTAGTATGTTTATTAAAAAAAATTTGAGGAAAAGTGCTTTTTTAACTAATAAATACGTTTAATGAAATATATTGAAGAAACTACATAATATTAGGATATGCAAATTAGAATGTTAAGCTCAAAATTTTTTAATACTAGATATTGCATTTAATTTTTATTGATGAAATTACATAATGCTAGGATAAGATGCATTTTTCTTTGTATAATTTGTCTTTTTAGTATAATTAGGATGTACTTGAGACTTTTATTCGGTAACCAACTTAATCTCTCTTTTACCTAGTTGACCCATTTGGGATAAAGTAGCACCTCTAATTACGACTATATTTCCAAATTAGGATTGAACCTCAATCCTTAATTAAGAGACACAAGTGTTAAACCACTTGAGTCAACTACTTTTGATTTTGTACAATTTGTCTATTATACTATTATTGTCACTTGGAATTAAGAGAAGACATAATTGTATGTTTATTGAGACTTCTTTTCTACAAAGCCATTTTTACTAAACCCTTCATCATTTTCTTTTTAAAATTTTATTTCCTTTCTACCTTTCCTTCCACCTATGTATATTCACCCCTTAATCTCTTATTAGGCTAAGTGGTTGTTATTTTAAACCTTTATGTCACACTCATTTTTTCTTGTTGACAATAATTCTTTTGCATATTTTCATTTTTATTGTTCGACATAGACATGCATTGCAATGAGGCAAGTCAAGGTGTGGGTTTAGTTCACCTTATTCCCACCTTCACAAGCGAATAAGTTTGTTTCCAGTTTGTTAAAGATAGATGTGAAAAAAAAAAAGGAAACCTAACCCCTACCTTGTCATGTTTTATTAGATTTGAGGAAATAGGTAGGAAATTCTTCTTAAACTTTTTAAAAAAATTTATTTGTTCATATATTTTAAGTAAATAATAAATTAAGTTATTAATTATATTTTAATTAAAATTATATATATATATATATTAATAAAAATAAATAACTTAAAAATTATAAAAATT
>JAMLFT010007731.1:0-14486 GCA_026544285.1 Pachyrhizus erosus | reverse complement strand
ATTTTTTTGGGATCCAGTTACTCAAGTATAAGTTTGTTACAAATTAGTTTTCTCTTAATTTTAAAATTTGTTGTTTGATTATCTAAATAATAGATTTTTATTTGCTTAAAATTATTAATCATAATGAAAAATAATCTTTTAATTAATTATTCATCAAATATATTTATTTTTTTAAATTTTTAATCAATAATAAAAAATTATAAAACTTTAAATTCTTCAATCAATTAAAACTAATTTTCAAAATTTTGTAAATGTTATTTAAATTTTATTTTATTGATCACAAAAATGTAAAATAATATAATGATTAACAAACTAAATTTTTAAATATATATTTTTGACAGTTATGCATTTTAAAAATAATTATGGCTGACATGAAAATTTTCTTAGTTTGCTATGTGTAGGGGTGACATCCATTAATGACCTCAATGGATAGGGTCATAAGTTCGAATCTGACCCACCATTGTACATGAAAAAATATGTAAAGGTGGAAAAAAAAATTAAACTGAATCAAATTAGTATTATTAAATGGGTCTTAAATTAACCGTTTTTTTTTTAATAAAAACTGAACTAAACTGATGTTAACTCAGATTTAAAAAAAAAACTAACTATTTCTACATAAACTGCATGCTGAACTGAACTGAGACATTATGTGGCACCTGGACTTAGCTTGAAACCTTTGGCAGCATTAGCATCGCAAACATCTCAACGTAAAAGTAGGGATGTTTTTAGGGAAATCTTTAGTGGAAATATTTATCCATTTATGCTGTTGATTTTCTGAAATGATTTTCCTTTCTAATTAGTTTTTGAAGGTTTTCAATTATATAAATAATACTGGATAGGTTCTGACCAGTTCTGGGTAAAGATATATGCATTCAACTTCAAGTTAATTTATGTAAAAACTTTTATATTTAATTGTCAAACATGATAACTTATTGTCAATGGTATCACTTCATGTGATATCATAACAAATTGATAAATAGCTAAAAGAAAAATAATTGAAAGATCAAGTACATAATAAATGAAGAAAGTAGTCAAAACAGTAGTTTTAACCTTAGACCCTTAGTTAATAATATTATTGTTACATATGTCTATCACTACAGTACATATTGCCGGGTATATCTGTCTTGCTATTCATTTCTTACTTTATGGATGAAAATAATCTCAGGGTACAAAATGTACGTAATTTATCCTTAAATTGTTATTAAAATAGGGAAAAAAAAAACAAAAGAGTTTATATAGTTTGATGTAATTTGGTTCAGTTCAGAAGTTCAGCTCAAAACAGTTTAAAACAATTCAGTAAAATTAAAAACAACTTAGTTTAATTCAACTGAATCATTTTTACAGTTTAGTTCGATTTAAGTAAACCACACTTTTAGTTTGTTTAATTTTTTATAGTTTAGTTTCCACTCATTTTGTTCACCCATATGTGTCACTAAATTTATCACATTAATGTGATAAACTAACGAAATAATTAATTTGATGAAAAAAAATTTAAAATATTAAAATAGTGTGATAAATTTCTTAAGCATAAAAGACGAAATTAAAACTTAAAATATAAATAAAAAATCAAAATTATATTTTAATTTTAAAAATTTTAAATATATATATAATCATATAATAAAAACTGAATTATTAATAATTAAGATATGTGTATAATTGATAATTATACTAATTATTTAAATATACATTTTAAATATTTTAAATAATTATAGGTAATTATCTTTATTGTATGAAATTTTAAAATTGTATTGATTAATTAAATTATATAATTATAAATAATCTAATTGCCTTTATTCAAAAAATAACATTAATTAAAATATGTACTGGTCATAATTACTATAACTAATTCAAATCACAACATATATCCATAGTATTTGCCATAATTAATATATGCATTTTTACATTAAAAATGGTATTTTCTTAGAAATATTAATTACTTATATTTAATAAAATATAAATATAAATTATATTGATTATTACATATAATTATATTAATTATATATATTTATTAATTAAGTCAATTACTTCCTTTATACTATTTAAAATAATATATTTACCTTATTTTAAAATAATCTTTTTAAAGAAAATATATGTCATAATTATTTTAATTAATTCAAATTAGAATATGTATCATTTATAATTATCTTAATTATTATAATTATAACTTTTTATGTATTCACAAATAGAAATAAAACACATAGATAGCTAACAAAAAGGTTATTTAAACCTCTCCAAATCTTATCATATATAAGGAATGTTAGTGACATTCTCTCAAACACTTTTTGTGATTGGTTAAAATTTCTTGGAAATCACTAATTTTGGTTAATCTCACTTTTAAAATAGGAGAAAAAAATATTAAATGGGAAGTGTTAGAAAGAAAATATTTAAAAGTAAGATCCACCAAAATCGATGATTATCAATAACTTTTTAGAAATCACCTAAAGAGTGTTAAAAAAAGTGTTTAAAAAATGTCACTAATATTTTTTAAACAAATATTTCTTGAAGTTTTAAATTAACATATTAAAAATGCATTCATACTGTAAAATCATCTAATATGCCTAGTTATTAAAATTATTCAATATAATATATTCACTTATAATAGGCAATTTATATTAATTATATTAATTCTTCAAGGTATTTTATATTAATTTAATAATAATATACATTATTATCTCTTGTATGTTTATTATTATTTATGTTTGACTAAGTTTTATTTTTCTTTATATAGTACTAAATTAATAAAATTATTTTGTTATTAAAATAATAATTAATGCACAATTTACATCTAAGGCCTCTAGTTTATTATTTTTTTGTTTTATAGTTATGAATGTTATGAGAAAATGTAATACCGAAGCATGTTTTTAGTCCATAATATAAGTTTGTAATCTATTATTAATGATTAGTTTCTTTTATATATTTATTGATAATATTTTTTATTGATATTTTTACAAAAATATGAGATGTAACACTTTTTTGTTGTGAAAAAAAAGTTTTGAAAGGACAATGCCTTTTTTTTTTATTTAATTTTTGCAAGAAACATAATTTGAGAATACTATAAATGTATGTGTCTCGAGGTAGAAAGATGTTACAAGAGTAACCTACCAATCTATATATATTGTTTTTTCTCAAAGAAAAGACCATGATTAGTAGTGTCAACTAAATATCTGAATATATGTTTTACTATTGTTAATTGTACCTCTCTTGGATTATATTGAAAATTGGCACATAAGTATACACTAAACATGATGTCTGGTCTAGAGATTGTTAGGTAGAGAAGAGATCCAATCAACCAATCAAATGATAAAGGATTATTCGGCGACGATAGAAGATTAAGAAGAAAGAATTTAAAGAAAATTTGGGTCAATTTGGACCCAAGCCTATTGGGCTTTCTACAGGGCATATTTGGTCAAAGCCCTCATATTTAGATAGTGGTTAGGCCTTGAGGCTTGGCACTTTGGAATAAGTATTTTGAGTCTTGTATGTTGGTGAAGTAGAATAGAATTTTTGTTGAGCTTTATATTCTAGGCTTATGTAGCATAGGAATGTATATTTGGGCCTTTCAAATTGGGCATTATACCCGTGTAGGCCTAAAAGCCTAAGAGCCTATTTTCTTTGGCCTTTTGGCCATGTGGAACCACTTACCTTACTTAGGAAGCTAGTCTTGTTTGACTTTGACTTAGGATTTTTTCCTATAAATGGCTCTAAAGTCAAATGTAAAGTCAGCTTAACTCATAAATGAAATATTGAAGTTCTTCTCATTGTGAGAACACTAGCTTTTCTCTTTAGACTCTAGAGAGTACATTTTTTGTTCCTTATTAAGGTATTTTCCTTGTGACAAAACTTCATTAATTCTCATCTTAGAGATAGCTTCAAGTGGCAAAATCCATTTATAGTCTCAATTCACTTCTTGAAGGAACAAAAGCATGAAAAATCAATAGATCTAAGTAGTTTAAGCAAAATTCTCTAAGAATCTTGCATCATTTGGTATCAAGAGCTACTTTTAATTCTTATTTTGCTTCTAATCCTGTTAGTGTTCATGACCTTAGCTTAAATTTGTGCCAAATCTTTATCAAATTAATCTTGTTGTGTCCATCACCTCTACTCCTTCGTTTGTCAATTTCTTTGTTTGTTAATCTAGTTCTTAGGTTTTGTTCCTTTGGTGTTTGTGATTGGCAAAACATAAAAATCTATGGTGAAAATTTAAAAACAAGCTCTAGAAATAAAAAACTTAAGTTCATGTGTTCACGTTGTGTTCTTAAGTATTCTTGGTTTTTTTTTTATCTTAAATCTAGCTTAAATCTCTTGTTCTTAGTTGTTTTTTGTTAGTTCATGTTAGATCTAAACTCTTTTGTGTTAGATCTTTCATTTTCTTGAGTTGTCTTGGTGAAATTTGCAAAAAAATATTTGAGTAGATTGAAATTTTGGAGCCAAAATTTTTGAGGTAAATTTCAATTTTAAACCAAAATTTTTTAGGCAAATTTGAATTTTAAACTAAAATTTTGAAGGCAAATTCAAATTAAAAAAAAAAATTGGTGACAAAATTTCAAATCTAGATCTACGCATATTTTGAACTCACTGTGTGAATCTAATTGTAGATTTATGTTCTTAATTAGATCTATAAAACCTTATAATTTATTTTTAATTTGGAGCATGTTGAAATTTTGATGTTCTTGTGTTCTTCAATTGTTTTTCATAGAAATTTGCAAGAAACTTACTTTGATTTCTAAAATGTGTTTGAAGAAAGTTGTGATGTTTGTGCAATAAAAAAATAAAAAATAAATAAATAAGGAGGACTAAACTACAAAAATAAGAAAATATTTAGGGGTTACTTTGCAAATAACAAAAGCTTGGGGACCCAAATGTAAAAATAAAAAATAGAAAAAGTTTACTTGCACTCGCATTTTCCTCTTTTCTTTTTAAACTCATTTCTGTTCTTGCAAATGCTGAATCATGAAATCAAAATTCACAAAAATTACATGTTCAATGAGTTCAACTTGAAGCCAAAAATGTGTGTTAGCTTGGGCATGATTTCTTGGTGCAATCTAAGGCCAAGTTTGATCAAATTCTTGTGAATTCTTGCTACAAATTGCTTTGTCCAGATTTCTATGTGTGTGTAGGCTTTTGTTTATGTCAAACATGCTTTGAGTTTCCTAGTTTTGTACATCAATTTTTTTTTGCATTTTATGTTGCATGTATTGGTAAATTTTTTCCTACTCTAAGTGTAGCCTTTGTTCTAATTGTGCATGCTTTGGGTTCTTGAGTAGCTTTGTTTCAAATTGTAAGTGCATGCTTTTTGTTTCCTTGAGTTGTCTCATTGATTCCTTCTTGTGTACTTTTTGAATTTCTTTTGAGTTCTTGACCACTTTTCCATATTGTCATTATGAAATTCTACTTGAGTTGAAACTTTTATTCCATTTACACTTTTATTACTTGTCTCCTTTAACTCAGGTTTTGTCTTGGTTTCTTTTCATTGGACTTCTTGAATTGATCTTAGCATTTTGTTTCATCTTTCACATTGGTGATACTTTTGATCTTGGAACTTGGAAATTGCTTGATAGAGTGCAAGAGGGAAATTAAGGAGTGGGAAAAGGAAAAGTGTGCACATAATAGAAAAAGCCTTTATTTGTGTGTAAGCACGACTTGCTTGAGTGTATATACTTAGTTGAGTGGTGAGGCTTTCCTTATATTTGTTACTTTCCTAACTTTGCTTCTATTTTGTAGTGATGACTAGTGAAAGTGAAAGTGATGTGCTATCACCAACGACAGCCAAATTTATGGCCTCAACGCTTAAGAAAATGAAAAGAAATGCAAATAGAAAGTGAACGTGTTGGAGAAAGAATGGAGAGGAGTGCAAGGAAATTGAGTGATAGGATTGAAAACATAAAAAGAAAAAGACACATTAGGTCCCTATACTCCTCCCAAAGAATTGATGATTATTATGAACATGAAGATGAAAGAAGGGAAAGACAAAGGGATAAAAGAATAAGAGAAGTAAGAGAGGAGAGAGGGAGACATGAGAAAAGTAGAGATAATGATAGATACGAAAGGTCAATTTGGATGATGTTACACAAGAAGTAAAGTCCACCCTTAAAGATTAAATCTAGTTCTATTAAGTGTTTAATGTGTGGGGGGAGAGAACACATGATTTATGAATCTCCAAATTGGGAAATAGAAGAAAAAGAGAAGTGTAGGAAGCTTGAAAAGAGTAAAAAGAGAGAAAAATAAATGAGAGAAAAAGAGTTTCAAGAAAAGAAAATAAGAGAAAGAGTTAAAAGAAAAGAAAATGAGATAGAAAGAGTTAAAAGAAAAGAAAATAAGATAGCGAGAGTTACAAGAAAAGAAAATAAGAGAAAAAGATTTATAAGAAAAAGAAATGAGAGAAAAAGAATTACAAGAAAAAGAAATGAGAGAAAGAGTTAAAGAAAAAGAAATAGAAATGGAAATACTTGCAAAGAAAAGTGAAGAGGAATCCTCTAAGGAAGAATATGAAAATCTAACTTCTCTCCAATTATGTTGTGAATTTGATTCTTCTTGTACACTTGATTTTACATCTAACAATTTAAACTCTTTTGTTTTGATGTCTAAGGAAGGCTTGTGTTTTAAGGAACAAATGACAAATCAAATGGAAGAAGAAGTTGAGCTCTATGTTGACCACTACATTCAAGAAGAGGAGAAAATTTTGATTCACACCATGCTAAGACCTTATGATTTAAATGTTGTTTCCATTCAAAATATTTTGGGTTTTCATAATGATTATGATTTACACTTGCGTGAACCATATAATTGGTATCATATTGTTTTAGGATTTCCAAATCGTTATCAGATGAATTTCATTTTGATGATGTTCCATGGTTTTTTTAAGCTTGTATTTGATTTAGGATGATTGTTTTATAGGCATGTAGGTAATAAGAGATTTTCCTTTTCAAGGGATTCAAATCTCTGTAAGAGTAAGTTCTTTATTTTTGCAATAAAATTTTATAATTGTGTTTTTCTTTAAGTAGGAATAAAAGACTAGAATTCAAGGACGAATTCTCTTCAAGAAGGAGGGAATGATAAAGGATTATCCAGCAACAATAGAAGATCAAGAAGAAAGAATTTGAAGAAAATTTGGGTCAATTTAGGCCCAAGCCCATTGGGCCTATTTTAGGCCAAAGCCCTCATATATATAGATAGTGGTTGGGCCTTGAGGCTTGACACTTTAGAATAAGTATTTTGGGCCTTGTATATTTGCCAAGTAGAAAAGAACTTCTTTTGAGCTTTGTATTTTGGGCCCACGTAGTATAGGAATGAGTTTTTGTGTTTTTGGGCCTTTAAAATTAGGCCTTGTACTCATGTGGGCCTAAAAGCCCAAGAGCTTACTCTCTTTGGGCTTTTGTCCATGTGGCACCACTAACCTTACTTAAGAAGCTAGTCTAGTTTGACTTTGACTTAGGATTTTGGCCTATAAATGACTCTAAAGTTAAATGTAAAGTCAACCTAACTCATAAATAAAATTTTGTAGTTCTTCTCATTGTGAGAGTACTAGCTTTTCTCACTAGACTTTAGAGAGTACATTTTTTTTGTTCCGTATCAAGGTATTTTCCTTGTGGCAGAATTTCATCAACTCTCATCTTAGAGATAACACCAAGTGGCAAAATCCATTTCTAGTCTCAATCCACTTCTTGATGGAATAGAAGCATGAAAAATTGATAGATATGGAAAGTTTAAGCAAAATTCTCCAATAATCTTGCATCATCAACCTTTTTGGATTCTTCATCTAAATGAAGAAGACATGTTGAATGCATAAGAATCTTCATCTCTTTGGCATCATCCATCTTGAACTTCTTTAGCAACTCCTTGACATACTTTGTTTAATGTATGTAGATGTCATCTTCTACTTGCTTAATTTGGAATTGAAGGAAACTTTAATTTACCCATGATGCTCATCTTGAATTCAGCCTACATCATCTTGGAAAATTTCTCCCAAAGACTTTCATTAGTAGCACTATAGATGATGTCATCCACTTATATTTACAAAATAATAAAATCAAATCCAAAGTCTTTGTGAAAAAATGTAGTATAAACTTTTCCTCTAAAAAACCATTTTCTATAAAAAAGGAACTTAACTTTTTATACCAAGCACAAGGTGCTTGCTTTAAACCATATAAAGCTTTGTTCGCTTTAAAAACATGGTGAGGAGGAGTGTTACTCTCAAACCCAAAGGATTGTTCCACATAAACTTCTTCATTGATAACTCTATTTAGAAACATACTTTTTATGTCATTCTAATACAACTTCATATTGCTATGAGTTGCAAAGGATAGTAAAATGCAAATGGCTTATAAAAGAGCCATAAGAGCAAAGTTTTAGTGAAATTTATACCTTCTTGTTGTTAGTACCCTTTGGCTATAAGTCTTGCATTATACCTCACAACTTTACCTAATTCATTCAACTTGTTTTTTAATACCCATTAGGTTCCAATGATTGACTTGTCTTTATGATAAAACTTTCCAAGAAGAATTGACACAAGAAAGAAATTGGGAATTTAAGGGTTAGGGTCTGGAATCAATTGAAATTGGGACTTTTGAAAATAAAAATAAAGAAACCTTAAAAGGAAGGCGCCCCAAACAAGATTGTTTGATAAGCCTTATGAGGATCTCAACAAGAATCGGATAATTCTTGATAAGATCAAAAGATGCAAAGAAGAACCCTAACAAAGCTAAAACTCACAAAAAATGTCAATCAATCATAATCTGCTCTATTCTCAATTCCAAAAAGGTTTAATACAAATTTAGTTTATGGATTTTCTTCCTTTGGAAGTAAATAAAACAAAATTAAAATCCTAATATCACATGCAAAGTTACTTTGCCCTAGTGGTTAAGTGAGGGCATACTAAGCTTATGGTCTTAGGTTCTAATCCTAGCTTTGAACATATGTGTTTTTTTACAATGCCTTTTACAAAACAAACTTTAGAACTTAAACAAATAGAAAAATAATTAAATCTCCTAATTGGACCTCTTAGCTCTCCAAGTGTAACATCCTTTTTTTTATTTGAAACTTTTACAATTTTGAAAATGATTCAGTTTAATTGTATTAAATCTCTCTCTCTCTCTTTCTCCTTCTCTCTTTTTTCTCTCTCTCTACCTTCTTTCTTTCGTTCTCTCTCTCTTTCTCTCTCTTTCAACTTTCTCTCTCAACATTCTCTCTCTCCTATTCCTGATCTTCTTCTTCCAGGCACTTCCCTTCTCTTCCTTGTTCTTACCCTTCTCCCCTCTATCACTCACTCTTCTCTCGCTCTTTGTTTCTAATTTTTCTTCTTTTTTCTTTATTCTTTCTCGCAGCTTAACCTATAGTTTCATAACAGATACATTTTGAATTTCCAGATTATCCATTTTCAACAATTCATTCAGATTCTACGAAAGCTTCACAAACCATGTAAAGGATCATTTCTTTCAATCAATGTTATGAATTCTACTTACTAAATGAAAATCAGGATAACATTCATAAATTTGTTCAAAAATGCATCTAGGAAGCCATGGCTAATAAAGAAGAAATTTAATTTTTAAATTGCAACAATTCATCATCATTTTCCTTAATCAGGAGTTCTAATGTGGAATTTAACATCGTTAGAATGATTTCACATAAAAGAATAGAAAAATAAAGGCTCCTCCTACCTAAATTTTGAAATTTAGGAAAAACTTTTAAATTTTTCAACGAGTCTCCAGTGTCACTGTGAATTTCCAATTCTTCCTCCCTTTCACCAAATTGATCGAACTAGAATGGACCTAAGAACAAAACAAAGTTGTTTGTGAGGAGAAACATGAAAAAGAGGTTCAAATTTGCGGAGAATTTTTGAGTTTTGCTTCACCATTTTCGTGTCTCCTCTCTTATGGTCTCTTCATATTTATAGCATTTCTATACCTCATTTGTGGCTTATTTTTTTCATGAGGGATAAGTGAAGGTGGCTATTCAATTCGTAGGGCGTAGGCTTATAAGAGTGACGAGTCATAGAGGGAAGAGCTTGAGGACAAAGGTGCTCTGTCAACCACTTTAATGGTGGTCGAACAATTTTTATTATTCCTCAAATAAAATTAAAAGTGATGAAATATCATCACTAGCCAATTGGCTTAGTGGTAAAATGTGCTTGAAGCACATCTTTCCTTTTACCAGGGTATATGTAACGCCCCTTTTTATTTGCTTTTAGTTTTTAAGAAATTATATCTAGGGAACTTTTAGCCTAGGTAAACTTTAAAAATCTAAACTCGTTAGGGAAATTACAATTTAACATAACATAATAGTTCACATAACTTTATTAAAAGTATTCTTATCTTAATTATACAAGGCAGATAAAGTCATAAGTAAAACTATTATTACATTCTTATAATGTACTTTGTAACCAAAACAAGATAATATCTAGAATAGTTTTCCATATCTAATTTATCTAATCAGATCTTTCGGAAGGATCTTCTTCTTCTAAAGAGTCTTTCCTCCTGCCTGGATTGTTGCTTGGACTGATCCCATGGAGGACTGTGGGGGTTGAGGAGTCTGAGGTTGTGGACGTGTTGTGGGAACCCTAGTGAATCTAGGAAGCGAAGTCTGAGATAAAACCATTGGTAAATCTATGTGATGAAATTGTCATGGGACTACGATATTGGTAAGCCTAAAGGCAAATCGAACATATCCCATGAACGCATCATCTTCCTTAACTCTGTCATACGTCAATCTTCCTTCTAAAGGTATTATGGTAAGGAGAAATAGAGGTTAAAATTCGTCTACCATCTGTGTCTGAAAAATATGGGGTTGTAGGAGTGAGTCATCTATCAGTAGATAAATAGATACATGCAAATAGAGGGCTTTTAGCTAACGTAGACTTTTATCTCACTATACTTGCCTAATTAGGAATTCTACTCGATTTAGGGCCCTTCGCAATCTCCATTACTACTAACTTCAAGAGGGCTTACACGAGCGTGTCAATAATGATCCAAATTTGCAATCTTAGATTGACGATCAAGAGTACATATCTTGCCTAGTACTTGGTCCAAGATACTCTTAATTGAATCTTTGTAGTGCTCCACTTTGTCGAGGATGCTAAGTCAGTTTTGTGACACCCTCTTCACTTTGAGCAGTTCACAACTTGACACCTTATCTACCTCCAAGGTCTCACCAAAGCCTGCGTACATCCATAAGGTACCTTCTGTGATCAACCTTTGCATTTCCCATTCTTAATTCTCTCTCGATTAGGGTTTTTAGTTCATTCTACCTTCCTTATTTCATTTGCCAACTCTACTATTCCTTCTATCTTGGTATTGATGATAGACTCATAGATTTTATGGATAACATTCATATTTTACCTTTATATCACAATCATTATAGATTTGTTAGCATTATTTGAGTATTTCTTAGTTCATCTTCTACCTTAGGGTCATTTTAGAATTTATTGTCTTAAGTGGATAGTTATCATGAATACTTACCTCTCATTAGTAGTAGAGGTATGAAATTATACTTACATCATAAACTCAATACATTTAAAACCATATTCAATCACCACACAATCAATATTATACATTACATTCAAATAGCAAGACATGGGGAAAATGGTTAGTTTACATTTTTCTTACACAATTTCTTTCAATCTCTATATTTATGTGAAAGACGAAAATCTAGGTTTTGATTCTCTTTTTGTCTTAGTTTGGAAATTTCACTACAAAACGGGTTATTTTAAAAAAAAAAATTCTTAAGAGCGGTATTTTGGTCATTTTATAAAATTTGTTCTTTTAAAGGATTTTTCCTTCCAATTTCAACTAAAAAATTGTTATAAAAGTTCCTAATATTACTAGGGAGTGCTTAGGCTATTTTCCTTGAATTTAGAATGACCAAATAGTGGTAAAATTTTATTTTATAACATAGGGGCATTTTGGGCTAAAAATTTCATTTCTAAGGTTTTTCACAATTTTAAAGGATTTGATTGTTCTAGGTTTACATTCAAAGAGTCCTAACATTATTTCCCCTAATTTTGTTTCCAAAAAAATAGTTAAAATTTCAAATTTCAAGAATAAGGGTATTTTGATCATTTTCTAAAAATGTAGGTTTAATTTTACTTAAAACTTTTGGAAATTTGTTACAATACCTTTACATAGGAGTAGAGCCACCTTCTGTTTTTGTTTCAAAAATTAAATGGATAAAATGACAGAGAAATTAAAATAAAAATTCTAACCAGGGGTATTTTGGTAAGTTTTCACGAAAGGACAAAATGATCATTTTCCTTTCTTCTTCTTCATCCTGAGCAAGAGAGCTTGGTTTTTGGCTCGAAATCATTTTAAAACTCTCTAATTCTTGCTTTGCTTCTCATGTAATGTTGGTTTATCAATTTCGACTTTGCAGGAACTAGAATTTATCAATTTACATTACCTAATGTTGGATTATAAGCAATTATGGAATTCAGAAATAAGAACAATGTATGTGTACCCTGTTCACGTTTGATTTTGAATTTCTCCTAAATATTTTGGCAAATTTCTTAATCATAACATTTTGAATATCAGTCACGAAGCTTATTCAACCCATAATTTCATCATAAATGACTTAAATAAGAAGAATCAAATTCTTCAAATTCGAGTTTCTAAGCTTTTCGATTCCAATTCGATCCTCATGAATTCATCTATCTCAGAGTGTTAATATTTCATAAATTCAAATTTGAATAGCACAGAACGTTTCTAGTAATTGAAATTGAAGAAAAGATAACTCCTCATACCTTAAATGAAGTTTTTCGATGAGGCTACGATGAAGCTTTAGTGACGGTGAAAGATTCTTTGAATTATTCTTCAAATTTCTTTAATAGAATTGAATTATGAACAATTTCGAAGCTAACTGGATGGGAATGAAGCAATGAGAGTAAGAAATTAAGAAGAATTGTGAAGGGAAAATCATGGTTTTCGTACTCTTCAATTTGAAATTGGTTTGACTTTTATAGACCTCTTATGCCTCGTTCCTTCTCGTCAAAGCAATCTATAGGGATGTACAACTAGCTAGGGGAATGGCATGGTATCGCAGTGTGTATTCTGGTAGGACGGCAAAGTTGTAGAGAAGTAATCTCAAGGTTGAAGGAGGTGACGAGGAGCTTCAATGGCGGTTCTACGATTTTTTAGGAAAGGTTAAGTATACTTAATTCGTAAGAAATAATAGCGATGGGCCTAGCGGTCAAACGACAACCCCTGCAATCCAAGTTTACTCTCGACCCTCGTGTGCCTTTGAATCTGCCCCACCATTTTTCTACACTTCACGTTTAATTTTTCTTATTTATCCCAACACTTTTACCTTTTATGCTATTTGGGTCGTGATTTTGTTACCCAAAACGGGCAGTTCAGTTGGTCCAACGCTCCTCTCTTCTCTCCACTCCAACAAGGCATGGGTTCAAACCTAGCCCTACCCCTCCTCCCTTTTTCTTTTCTTTTTTCTTCTTTTCTCTTTTTTCTTTCTTTTCTTTTAATTTTTGTTTTTAAATTTTAAATAATTCTAGTTTTGATTTTTGAATTTTTTCAAAAATACTATAAATTTATTTATATTTTTCTTTTACTGATTTAAATTTTCTTTTCCACAATTATTTATTTTATTTGATACAATTTATTTATTTAGCTAAAAATATTTATTTATTCATATTAACTACCTAAAAATTTATTTTTTATTTTTGAAAAATTTATATTCTAACTTCTAATTTTTATTCTTCCCTTCCTTTATTTTTATTTTATTTAAAATCTCATAAATCTATTTTCTATTTGAAATTTTGATTAATATGCTATTATTTTTCATTAAATTCCTAACTAACTAAATTTTCTTTCTCTCCTTTTTTTCTAAAAGTTATTCTTTAGGTAATTTTTCTTTTTATAAAAAATAAATTTCTAAATCCTATTTTAGTTAAATTTAAATACAACCATAAGGAAAAGAGACAAATTTCCCAATTTTAAATTTATAATTTTATTACATTAAAAATATGATGTTACAGTCTAGGTTCGACTGTTATTGACACCCTTTTGGCCTTTATTTCCTTTTTTTCTAATTTTTTATAAGAATAGCTTAACTACCTTTTGTTTCCAATATCAAATGCAGATGGGCCTAGCGATCTATTGGTTAAAGTGCATTCCTCATTTTCTCCCTCATCCAGGTCACGAGTTTGAATTCGCCCTCATCCTTTTCTCCTCTCCTGCTTTTCCTTTTTCTCATTTATTTTAGTGTATAACATATATATTATTTTGTGAGGTATATCTTACTCTAGATAGGTAGCCTAGGTGGTAGCACGTTTTGCTACCTTCCCCTAGGACCTGCGTTCGAAACCAACTACTATTTTTCTAGATTTTTCTCTTTTTTAGTTTTTCTTTTTATTTTCTTTTTATTGTAAAAATTAATATTTTTAGTTTTTAATTATTCTAAAATCTTATAAATTCATTTATATTTTTCTCTTTCTATTCTTATATTTTCAATCACTAATATATTTATAAGTTTTATATTTTATCTTT
>JAMLFT010007730.1:0-14487 GCA_026544285.1 Pachyrhizus erosus | reverse complement strand
ATTATTACAAGAGGTAAAGCAAACCAAAAATAAAAAGACTGAAAATTATTACAACCGAGGGAACATAATTTCCGTAGCATCTGCCAACAACAGCACATTCATATCCAAAGGAGCAGAGTCCAGACCACATAATTTAACACCACCGATTGCATGGATAAACAGGAATGAAATTGTTCCAGTTTAATCAAATATTTTATATTTAAGTTTTGTATATACAATTATATTAAATATTTAAAGAAAAAACTTTGTCGTATACGACTCGAACAATATGTGAACAATTTCCCTCATGAAGAGTATGGACAATACTGCAAACCCATTAATCCTTTTCCATTAGCTTTCTAATAGCTGTAATTTCATTTGCATAAAGATGATAAGGACAACAAGTTGCAGCACATGCTGTTATCAGTATTATACCCATGTCCCAACAAATTCTTGCAAGCCATGCATCAAAGCAAGTATTTCTGCATGCAGTTTGTTTGACGTGCCAAAGTTCTCATAAAAACCTTTGACAATAACACCAGCATTATCACGCACTAACTCGCCAAATCCCGCTCTACCGGGATTACCAAACCACTCCCATCTACATTGAGAGCAAATCTATCAGGGGTAGGAAGAATCCAAAGCAAATATAATTATCATTAATACAAAAGTAAGTACACAATGCAATATAATTATAGAACTATTAATTAATATTAAAAAAAAACAATCACAGCGACAACCAATTTACTTTTTTAACTTTTTTATTATTGAAAAAAATTAAGTGAACTTTTTAGTTTGAACTCATGGCATACGTTTCACGCATATATATTATCATATTAAAAAATTGGAGGGGAGGTGGCAATTTTGTATAAACAAGCACGCGTATATAAGCAATAAAAAAAAAATGGAGGTGCCTTGGCTCATCTTGCTCTAATCAAGATCCGCCATTGCATAGGTAAATAGTTTTTGACCGGGTAGAGCTTGAGTATTAAAAATAGTTAAATAAGTCAATGGAACAAGTTAATAATATATTTTTTTGAAAATATTTATCATATTAAAAATAAAAAACATTCAATATTTTGTAATGTAAAATATTTAATATGATTTATTTAATATTTTCACATTATTTGTTCTTAAGTATGCAATAGATAATTCGTTGTATGTAATAGACAAAGTTATAATACATTAAATACAATTCTTTAATATAATCATTTTCACTTTTCATTAAACCATGGTTAACAAAATTGAACTATTACTTTCACAATGCTAGACTTACAATAAAGAATCTCTTTTTTAGGGAAAATATGGCTCATGTTTTCGGATGAAAAAGAGATATTCGATACATCCTGATGCACTAAGTCGGCAACCTGAGATGGTAGCTTATCTGCAACGTTATTCATTTTTCTATTCACCCACATAATACTGGATGAAATTCCAGGCTGCATCATATTGAGAAAATCTTTAATAATACCGTGGAAACATATATGTATTCCTAGCCTCAACACCAGATTTTCTGAACAGTCAGTTTCATCTCCATATAATTTTTTTACATTTTGGCATGGCTTTGACGTTCCCTGTTACTGAGCTTGATGATACACCATTAGGAGTGTTCTTCCAGCAAAGACAATCATTTGTAGCCAACCTTTTTAGAGGTATAGATAGGATCTTTTTAGCATCTTATGGCCTAAAGACATCATTGATCAGTTGGGAATTCCAGTTGTGAGTCTCATGGTGAATAAGAACAACCACTAGTAACTTGTGGTTAATATCATCAACAGTGTTCCAATGAATCTTGTTATCTGTAGTGTGGGGAGCTATTTATTATACCAAAGCTTTATCCTGCATCAAATTTCTCGAAGAGAGGATACTCATCCACGCATAGCTCGGATAGAGGGTGACATTTTGGGAGATTGGTCATCATTGATCATTTGCCTGCATTGCTTTGCAAGTGAGGCCTTATTGAAAGCCTCTGACATTCTAAATCCCATGCCTCTTTCATACTTTGGTTTCAACAGCTTCTCCCATCTCAACCAGTGGATCTTTCGTCTATCCACGTCTAAAGAATCTAGCAGTGATGCTTTCAATTTGGGAACACAAAGATATTGGCAGTTTAAACCAAGTCATCATATATGTGGGTATTGTCTACATCATAACTTTAATCAAAGTTGCTCTCCCTGCCTTAGACAACACTCTCTCTTTCCAGCCTTCAAGTTTTTCCAAACCACATATGTTTTGGAGTTTCTAACAATTCCCAGAAGGCCCAAATATTTTCCTCAACTCTCTCCACTGCTTTTACACTCAATAACCTGACAATCTCATCAATCCTAGTAGTAGCCACATTTCGGCTACAATAAAATTCTGATTTGTCAAAGTTTATTCTCTGGCCTGAATCACTCTTATAGGCCTTCAATAAAGAGGATGACTTCGTAGCTTTTTCCTAAGTGGCTTTTCCAAGTATTATAATATCATCTGCAAAAAACAAATGTGATGAAACCATCAAAGCTCGAGGGCATATTTTAATACCATATAGTGATTTCCTCTCCATAGAAAAAGATAGTGGATCACCTTAACGGAGCCCTCTTTGAGGTTTAAAAGCCTTTGTAGGATTCTAATTTACCAAAATTGAGAAAGAAACCATGGTGACACATTTCATTATAAGTTGGATCCATTCACTAGAATGCCTATGTGGAGAATTGTGTTCCCAATAAAAGGCCATTCCACTCGGTCATACGCCTTTGACATATCGAGCTTAGGAGCCATATATCCTTCTCTACCTTTTGTTTTACTCTTCATGTATGGAAGCATTCAAAAGCTATCAATGCATTATCCAAAATGAGTCTATTAAATGCACTCTGATTCTTCCCAACAATGTATGGGAGGATGAGTTTGAGCCTGCTAGCAAAACTTTTGGTAATGTTTTTGAAAACCACGTTCCATAAGCTTATTGGCCTAAACTCATTGGAATGTTTTGGATTCTTGATCTTTGGGATCAAGACAATGTAGATCATGTTGATCTTTGTCGAATCTCCCTCTCTATGCAGAATTTGAAGAGCAAGACCTGTGATGTCTTTCCCAACAAATATGCTAAAACCTTGCCATCCTCCCCAGGTGCTTTGGTTGAATCCATTTGATTAAGGGCTTCATACACCTCCTTTGCTGTAAAATCAAGACACAGGATCTATTTCATATGTTCATTTACATTCTCATTTACCAACTCCGTCATATCTTCAATATTTGATGGAGATGAAGACTTGAAAAACACCTCAAAATAATCTGTAATGATTTGGGCAGTATCAACATCATCAAGGTACACGCAATCATCATTTCTAGTCTTCTCAATAGTACTTTTTTTTTTGTAGCTTTGTGAAGCTTTTGATGTGTTGTGTTTATTTCTATAATTACATAACATTTTGACAAAAATTTACAATGCATATTTTACATTTAGACCATAAGTATGTTTTCATTATTTTTTCCTTCTTTTAAAATTTGTTATGTCTTTGGTGTTTTTTGTTGTTGACATAGGTGTTTTGGGCTATGAAATACTTAAATTTAAGATGAAAAACTTACTGGAAGACATTAAGAAGTGTAACTAAGAGCTTTGAAGGTCCAACAGGTGTAAAGGAAACAAATTGGGAGAGCTTGGAGTGTCTCGCGGCTGTGGAATTCATCCCTCGCCAATTAGATCCACTATTTTGGAGCTTATTCATCTCACAGAGCATCGAACATCTCACACTTGTAAGATAGCCCCAACAACACTTTGCGATTGTTTTCTTTTTAACGTATTTTGAGTCTAAACCTTTGAACCGACTGCTTTTAAATATCTAATTTTTCTTAGGTTAAGGGACCGAACCCCACAAGGATGATGACTCTAAGCTTAGAATTGAGAATGATTCTTCTCTTATTTTTTCCCAGTTTGGATGTTTTTATCTAATCTCTTTGATTTTGTTTTGCCTATGTTCTTAGCCCTTGATTGAATAATGTATTTATAATTGAATTAACTTGGTATTCTATTAAGTTCCCTTTTACTTCTTTATTTATTTTTTTATATACAAAATAAATGGTCACCATTTTTCACAATCTTAGATGTTTAGGGAAGAATTAAAAGGTAAATCTAACCATCGTAATCATGGGGAAAGAACTTGTACTTTAAATTAAAAAAGTAGGTTTAATCTTTAAAGGATTAAATGAATTAGCAAAAAAGGTAATGAGTCTAATTGAACATAACTATAACAAAAGTATGGGTCAATAAAATTTGATACATTCTCATATCTTAAAAGGGAATGAAGGTTATCTTTAGTTAATTCACCTTCAAAGAGAATTAATAAGAGCATTTAAGTAAGAAAAATAGTCTATTCAGAAATCACATGTGAAATCGCTATTATTCCTCATATTTGATTTTCTTTATTTCTTGATATTCTTTCTTTATTTTAATTTACTTTCACTCTTTATTTATTCTCAAAATTTTATCTCAATCAAATAATATTCTAGTTTAATTTATTTAAATTACAAGAAATTGTTAATCATAAAGCACAATCCTTATAATACAAGAATAATAAATTTTATTACTTGACAACTGTACACTTGAGATTTTTGCACATCAAATTTTTGGCATCATTGTCAAGGACTATGTTATTTTTTTATTATCAATCTATTTGTGATTTGATTAGGTTGAACAAAAATTTTGTATAATTTTTTATTTTTTATTTAGTTTCCTTTTTACTTTGATCCTTTTGAATTTTTTTGTTCAGTTTTCTTTTTTTGTTTTTATGTGTTGTGTTTGTTGCTTCTTACCTCTCTATGCAACATATTCCACAAGTAGAATTTAAGCTTCCTCCCTCATAGATTAGGTATGAATTTTTATTTTTACCAAATTTATGAGTCTTCGTTTTGTCTATTCTTTACTTTAATTAATTACATTAAAGACAATATAATTCTTTAAAATTTGGGTTGCTAACTTCATGCATTGCATTTACTATTTTCTCATACATAGACACTTTAGTGTTCATTTTAACTATAGGCCCACATTCATTCATGTTTAGATGTTTAGGATGTATATATATTCATGACTATTTATCACACACATACATTATAGTTTGCATCATGCATTAAATGATCCTGACAATTCACATATTTCTATGTGCTTGCTTAATCTGAATTAACTAGATTGTATGCATTTTATATTGAGTCTTACAACAATATATTTGTTTATAATGATTTATATGAAAGTTGAAAATTAGTAGATTTCTCCAATCTTGTTGTTTGCATTGATCTAAATCATATATATGAAAATTGAGCTTATTCTACACAATAAAAAGTTTTCATTTCACATCTTAGTCATTTTTTTTTTTTTTGCTTGAGTGTAAATACTTCTTAACTAGGCTCTCTAAAACTTGATTTGAAAACTTGATGAGGCTATAATTTCTACATGCTAGGACAAATATGATCAAGATAATTAAGAATTTTTTTAGACCTTTGAGTTAGATTTAATTGCCTGCATGAACCAGACACTAATTTTTCTTGGTTCCTTGTTGTTTATTTGTTTTAAATTTTTTTTCTTGGTACCTTAAGTGATTGATTGTGGCAACTTTGTGAATTTACATAGGGAATTTTTTTTATATTCTAGAATGTGTACATTGGGAGAAAGTATGAAAATAGGTCAAAGTAAAAAAAAATGTTTAAATAAAAAAAAAGTGAAAATAAAATAAGGAAGTAAGAAACAAATTTGAGTCTAGAAATCAATCCTTGGTACTACAAAACATTGCTTAATGTATTCTTTTTTAGAGTACTAAGATTGTGTAAAGCCTTTAGCCTATCCTTCTTTTCAATTTGTCTTACCTTGTTGTTTTACCACTAGCCTTGCTATATCCCAATCAATGACCTTATGATTCATCCTTGTTGGTAGGATACTTTAGCAGTGATGAGGTTCCTTATCAAAGCTATGGTATTGTACTTTTAATGAATAATTAAAGTGAATTGTTCTTACTCTTTAAACACTTTAAGTGAAGTGAGGTAAGTGAATTTGTCTTTGCAAATCTTGACATTGGAGATTTAGCCACTAATTAGACTTGATGAGATTGTTTGCATGCTTAATTCCTAATTTGATATTTATACTTCCACTTAGCCTTTTATCCTAATTTGGTTAATTGACATGATTTATTTTAATGTCACAGTGATTTTGAGGATAAACAAATTTTAAATTTAAAGTTGTTTGATGCGTTGCATTTATTTCTGTTATAACGTAGCATTTTGACCAAACTTTATAATGCATATTTTACATTTAGGCTTTAGTCATCATATGTTTTCATTGTTTTAAAATGAAAAATGCATTGGAAGACATTAAGGAGTGCAACTAAGAGCTTTTGAGGTCCAATGATTAAAGTGGAAGAAAATTAGGAGAGTTTGAAGTATCTCAACCATGAGATGGTAACTAATTATCTCACACTCCACCATTTTGGAGCTTACATGTCTCATAAAACATCCCATGGCTTTTAGTTGTATCCCATGCTTATATGATAGCCACAACAACACTTTGCGAATATTTTCCTTTTTAATGTATTTTAGGCTCAAACCTTTGAACTCGTTGCCTTTAAATACCTAGTTTTTCATTAAATTTGGGGACCAAACCCCATAGGGGTGATAACTCTAAGCTTGAGATTATGAATTATTTTTCTCTTCTTCTTCCCTAGTTTTGATGTTCTCATATCATCTTTTGGTTTTATTTTCCCTATGTTTGACTACTATCTTAAGTTTTTAAAATTAAGGCCTAACCCTTGATTGAATAATGGATGTTTAATTGAATTACCTTTGTATTCTATGTAATTCTCCTCTTTATTTTTTTTCTTTCTTTCTTTATTTTCTTTATGCGAAGTGATTGACCATCATTTTTCATAACCTTAAACCCTTAGGAAAGAACTATAAGGTGAACCTAACCGTTAGATCCATAAGGAAAGAACTTATGCCTTAAATCATGAAAATAGATTTAATCCTTCAAGGATCAAATGAATTAACAAAGATTGTAATGGATCTAATTGAACATAATAGCCACAAAATTAATAGCCAATTCAATTATATACATCTTCATATCTTGAAAGGGAACAAAGGTCATCTTGAGTTAATTCATCATCAAATAAAACCAATTAAACATTTAGGTAAGAAAATTAGTCTATTAGAAAATCATGTACAAACTCACTATCATTTCTCATATTTTATTTTCTTTACTTCTTGATGTTTTTATTTTAATTTGTTTTCACTCTTTATTTTATTCTTTAAATTATTTCTCAATCAAATCCTATTTTAGTTTGATTTATTTAAATTACAATAAATTGATAATCATAAAACACAATAGAGAAGAACACTAAATTTTATTATTTGATGATATCCACACTAGTGATTCTCTCACCTTAGCTTTCCTTTGAAAAAAATTAAGTAATCATATCCTATGAGTCAATCAACTTGCCATGATCTTTGTAATTCCCAAATTATTTCCTCCTCAGCCAGTAGATCATCTAGCTCCTTCCCCGTTTTAATGACTATTTACCCACTTCCAAAGTTTGTTTCTTCGCCTGCAGCAATTCTAGAGCTCTCCTCTTCTCTTTAATGCAGTTAGTCAACTGACCAAACTCCTGCTGACCCTATTCATCCATATTTCAACTAACACTTCTTCACAAGCCTCTTCCATATTCAACCATACTACCTCAAATCTATATAAGCCATGAACAAACAACCTTCCTACACACAGAGTTAATTATTTTTGTGATATATCATCTATTAAAACTTAATATAGCCTTTTATCTAAGAGTATTTGGAAAAATCTCCAACCACCACCGAAAAAGGCCAATGTACATAAAATGATAGTTGGAAGGACCACTTACTTTCCTTGATAAAAAAACTTCAGCGACAATAATAAAATAATAATCCACAATTCCTTCTTCGTATATTTTTGCTATCAAGATCTCACGCCTCAACAAAAGTTAAAACTGTATCTACGGAAAACCCTGCTAAGTTTTAAGCAAAATGCACCTCTGATTTATACTTTGGACATAAGATTGCATAAAAAATGACCCAGACTGAAAGCAAATCTTTTAAAAAGCACTAGAACTAGCAAATAAGGTCAGTCAAATTGTACTTATTTCCATAGTAAATTAGACCATACATTTTTTGTTTGTATACTAGACATAGTATAATTGTAAACAAAAAAACATGGATTGCGTTTCAAAATAAAAATCTAAAAGCTCTAAGACTAAAGGATAAAATCAACCAAACTAATCCAAGTTGTATAGAAAAATTGGAGACATAACAAAGAACTCACATGATACTTCTCATTCCTCTTTATGAGATTGACATTAACATTTGACCACTTGACCTCCTATATGCAGGCTCAAATTCTTTTGGACGCTCCGTTTTTTTTTTTTTTTATGCTCTGATATTCAAACATAAGTATCATTAAACACAATGAAACCATTGATGTGAGTATGTTATCAAGAAGAAGGTAATGGCATTATTAGTCCATGAAGAATTAAGCAAACAAAATTAATATCCATTTAATAATTACAAGCATCAAAACCCAAGCAAAGATCATCGCTTGAGCTCCCTCAACCACTAAACCAAACAACTAATTGGTAAAACCTCCAACATAGCCAGATTAATAAGATAGGCGATGAATCCCACAAGTATTAATTTTCAAATATGACCCAAATTTTCAAATCCCATATAAAGTATAAAAACTCCATTCAATTTGCAACACTATAAGAAAATTTATGATTCAATGATGTCCCCAAAATGATTTGGACAATAATTTCATGCTTGCAAAACAAAGCTAATAGGTTAGGGTCATTGAAGTAATGAAAAACTAGCAACAAACTAAAAACTAAAATAAACCAACATTGCTTTAAATCACAATTTTACCAACGTAAAATTCCCAACTTCGTTTTCTTCCCTCACCAATTGCGTTATGCACACTCTTCCTCATGATGTAACACTTCAAATTCTTGTCCACATTACAGGACTATCGATAGCGTAGATCCATGAAAGAAGATTATTCAAAACCATCAACGAAGCATGCAAGAATTGCTTCTGAAAAAGGACAAAATGTTATCTTCGGAGAGGAGGAAACCCATTAAATAGCCAGTATATATATCCAAGGAATAAGATCAATTTTACTTCCATTGTATCCAACAATATCAAATTCAGATTTTTGATATCAAAATAACAAACCAATCCAAAGAGGGTGGAAGGGTTAAATGGGAAACAACCAATCATCGGAAGCAATCAAATGCGTGTACGAGGATTTTGATCCTCAGTGCAAATGGCATGACACGAAAGATCATATTATCATAGATATTGAGCTGACAGGTATATTACAAATTTCTTTTGTTCACGGTGTCATCTTCATACGATAGAATGATAACTTTGTTCTAGTTTATTTCACTCTATCCTATTCTGTTTGCATTCATTGTTTTTTGGTACATGCATTCATTCATTATTAAATATTCTAAGATAGTTTGACTGTCTAAGATAAATTTCACCATAAAGTTTCATTTTTATGTCATTTATGTGCTTGTTGTTATTCTTATTTAATTAAATTTTTGCATAATTTTTCAAATTATAAATCTGATTCATAAAAAATATATACTTTTAACAAAAGTAGTTATAGTTTTTTGGTACATAACTCATCATTATATATAGTGTTGATAAAAGAAAATTAAGTATTGATTACTGAAATCAATTAAATTAAAAATAATAATAAAGTGGTTATAAGAGTCATTTAAAAAACTCACATAAAATTTTTCTATAGTATTTTTCTAGGCATTGCAGAATAAATTGACATTGATAGACAAAAATTCAAGAATTAAATTAAAGTACTCTTGAATTAGGTTACAAGAACTCAACCGTAATAAAGATAAAATATATCATACTGATTACTAAATATGCACAAAAACTCCTTTTATCCACTAATTAGTGCAGTAGTTTTGAACCGATTATAACCAAACATGCATGACTCTATTACATTCAAATTTTGTTAAAAGAGAAAAAATTATAGAAAAAACTTTACAACTTTATGTTGAAAAAAAGAATTCACTAAATGTATTACTAAGTGAGTGGGACTAAAAAATCATATGAATTAAACATGTTCTAAATCTTTATAAATATTAAAAAAATTCATTTTTACTCTCTTAATTTTTAATCATCAATTTTTAGTTCATTATTTTATAAAATATATCATGAAATTAGTTACAAATTCTATTAGTAATTCTAATAATTTTGATTTAAAGTTTAGTTAGATTAATCATGTTTTCTTTCTTCTTATTTTATCAATAATGAATTGATTTATTATTTATTTTAGACTAAATTTACTTGTAATATATTTTATAAAATTAATAATTAATAATTAAAAATTAAAAATAAATGATTAAATTTTAATATTTATAAGTACTAAAATCATGTTTAAGCTAAAATATAATATATCAGAAGAGTTGAATTTATTTTGGTATCTATTTTTCAGATTTCAAAAAACAACAGATTCAAGTCGAAGCCAAGTCGGGAAATCTAGTAATCACAGGAGAACGACCCCTTAATCAATCCAAATGGAAACGATTCCGCAAAGAAATTAAACTTAAAAGAGAGTGGAATAAGGAAGGGATTAGTGCAAATCTTAGTAGCAGCGGTACTCTTTCCATTAAAATACCTAAAATAGAAACATTTGCCATTAAATTCAAGAATTCACTATCCAAAGTGACTTCCAAGATTATGAAATTAGTTCCACCATTGCAACTCACAAGTGCCAATTTCCCACTTAGCATTGGAGTACAAGTTTTAGTGCTAAACTTGTCGATGACTATGGTTGTTTCTCTATTCTTTTACTATATTTGTTGCTTACGTAACAGCGGTGCAAATACATAAATGCTTAAGGGCATTAGGTTGGTCTTGACATTTTGAGGGTACGAAGCAAACAATAAATAAAAGTCCCTTCAAGATTCTAATAGAAATGTTAATTTGTGTTAAATATTATTTTTATTTTCAAGAAACATAAGTTTTATGATCTAAATATTCTTATTTTACATTGAAAAATTGTAAAACTAATTTTCGATATCATTCAAAGTTCAAACAATTTTTTGTAATATATATAATTTTAACATGTTATTTATATTATATCATTAATTTTTAAGTCAAGTGACAAATTATTCATCCATCTTCTTAAATGAAAATAAGGCTTATAATTTATCTAGTAGGAATGTCAAATAACTACTAACTAGATTAGCTTCTTTTTTTAGTTATAAAAAATAGCTAGACTAGTTAATCTAGTAACTAGTAAAACAAAATTTTCCTAAAAAACAAAATGTAATACCCTAAAGGTATTACAATAACTATGTTTAGATTTTGAAAAACACAAAAAATTTAAAAAATAAAAATAATTGGCATTAAACAAAAGCTAACGATTGATTATATCGGAAATACAATTTAAAGTATCACACATGTTTAAATCACATTAAGTTCATTAATTTTTGTATAAAATATAATGAAGATATAAAATACAACTAGAATTAAGTACTTTTTTGTTTTACAAGAAACTCCAAAATTCATTAACAATCACCTTGGTGTGTATCATGAAAGAAAAAAAAAACTTAAAATAATAAGACATAATATCTAAGTTAGTACTCTAAGGATCCTGTGAATGGATTAGACCCGTCTATCCAAACATCCTTTTTTTCTCTTTTTGCTTATTTCTCATGGATTTATTCTTAAAGTTTAACACTTAAGGTTAAATCTACAATTTTTTATCATTAATAATTTTAATTGACCTATTTTTTATCTTTTTACTAATTTACTTGTATTATCATATTAAGATTTCACTCTAATCATTAACATTTTCCTACCACAAGTTAACACAATATTCCTCATATTGTTTCATTTTTATTTTTTTTTATACTTAAGGTCATCTACCAAAGTCAAATCTAAAGTTACTAATATTTCAAGATATTCTTAATGTGCATCTTGCATCATTCTATCCTTAATTAGTAACACATCTTTTCACATTCATATTAAGTAAAGATGAATTAGACCCTTAAAAGTTTATGATTTAATGTTGTAGAATAATAACTAAGTTTTATCATTTGTAACAAACAATCAGTTTGTTTAACAATTTGTTTGATAGATTGTTTATCTATCGTCTGTACTTAAATAACATTATCATTCGTCTATATGTTTCATCTAATCTTGTCTTAAAATATTTCATTTCAATATGTAATTATTACATACATACAAATCCTTTTATTGTGCAAAAAATATTTCAAAGAATAAAAAAGATAATCAAAACGTATTCAAGAAGGCTCCTCTCCGCAAAAGTAGTGTTTTGTTAAGCATTAGTTTGCTCAAAAAATTATTTTAAAACTAACATTTGGCACATGATAGGAAGCTATAAAAAATATAAGCAGATTGTGTTATTAACATATTAGGTGACTAGTTAGTAAAAATAATTAATGTAGTATTTAATGTTAATTCAGACATGTCACCAATAGACAAAGACTTGTGAGACAACAAATATCTAAAGGGTGTTACCTATAAATAAAAGTGAATTTTGAACATGAAGCAAGTTATGTACTATATAAAAATTCTTTGTGTAATTATTTATTTTCAAGTCTTTCTTATACTCGTCATCTTAGAAAAGTTCTCGAACCTTTAGCATATTTAAAATATAGACTCATAAACTTTAGTTATTTTTTGTTTGATACAAATGTTGGGAGTCTTTTGAACCTGTCTCTTTTTTCTATTTACCTGTAAGACTAAGCTAGAAGTGACTTGAGAAAAAATATTTGTTGTATAGTTTGAAAAGACTAGAAAATACTACTTGTTATAAAGCCAAAAGTGGCTTAAGAAATAATACTTGTGTAACTTGAAAAGGCTAGAAAATACTACTTATTGTAAAGTTAGAACTGAATTGAAAAAAGAATATTTGTACTATTTCTGATATAGTGAAACATGGTTATTTGCTAAGAACTACACGTAACCTCACTGGTAGAGGTGAACTAGCATAAAATTTGTGTTCTCTTTTTATTATTATTTTTCTTGCTAATTGGGAAGAGTTATTGATTTTTCTTTAAAAGACTTTCTATCTTTTATCCAATACATTTTAAAGATAGGTCTTAGTTCTCTTTTTTAAATATAAAAAATCTTGTTATCACGTTTGTTTACAAAAGTTTTACGTAAGTTTTCAAAACACAATTCATCCCCTTCTTGTGTTTTCTATTTGATTTACAATTTATATTTTCCTCAACTAGGACTCATATAATTCTATTCTAAATATAACTCCTTTCATGCCCTTAACCTTGATAACACATCAAAACACATTACAAGTCACAATAACAATTTTTCATATAAACAACATAACAACCTTGTACATAAAAAGTAAAAAAAAAATACAAAATGCATACATAAGGGTCACACATCACAAAACAACCAAACATATTCGTAATAATATGTATATGTAATGTGATGTTTGTATTTATTGCATTCTTATATGCATGTGGTATTAGTAAAAACACTTGTGAAAAAAGCTCAAGAGTACATGTAGTCGATGAATCCACTTAATCTCACACTAACACTCTCAACTGAGGTGATGTTGTCGAAGTGTCAAGGTTACCAAGCCTTACAAAAACACTCCAATCTATGGTATTAACATGAGTCACACAGAGATTCCAAAGTAGAAAACATCCTCAAGGCTAAAGCCATACGACAACACATTCATGGTTTCCCCGATTAAGTTTAATAACAACTTTCAAAAAATATCCATGTTAATTATGCATGGTTAATACAAGATGCACATGATTTTACATCCATACATATATCACATGGATGGTCCTACCTCTCATAGGCTAGGTTTTCATACTTCTCATAACATTACACGCATGTCATGACATCTCATCACACACAAGGTACCATGCATTGCATACCATACCGACCTCAATAAACATAAATGATGTTCATAGTCAAAAGAAAAAACACTCTCAAACATAATTCAATCACAATCATTCTTATGAACATCCAACTAAGTAATATACTATTTAATCCATCCTAATTGTCTATCATTTTCCTATTATGATAATAATTTATTAACATTTATAGTTCGTTTATCGTTTCTTAAGCTTTTGAAGTACCATCTCCTTCGTTTTCTCTTATCTAACATCTTGTTTTTTATATAAAAAATTTATTTAGAAAATAGCAATTTGCCTTCATTATTAAAATATTTTAGTTTCGTTCAGTTAAAATTTATAATATTTAACATAAGAGAAATATTAATCAAGAGATGAGATGAAGAGAAGAAATTATAAATTAAGATGAAAGATTATTAAAGTAAAATAGTTTAGGTAAATTGACAATAATAAATTTAAATATAAGTAAATAAGAATATTTTTATTTTTAGATAGAAAATAGAATTAGAAATTTTTAAATAAAATAGAAATAAGAAAGATAAAATAATCTCAATTTTTGAAGTAAGAAATTAGGATTTTTAAA
>JAMLFT010007729.1:0-14488 GCA_026544285.1 Pachyrhizus erosus | reverse complement strand
AAGTGATTGTTATATGTCATGCTTAATATACTTTTACTTTGAATTCAAGTAGATTGCAGTGAAAAGAGCAGTGGGTAAAACAAAAGTAAAGCACTGAATCTTACTTAAGAACACTTGATATAATAACGTGAATCTTATTTAATAGAGCATTTTTTTATAAACTTATGCCCTGCACATTTGAAATGAATTTGTATATAATAATCTACGTAAATCTGATTTACCAATTAACATAAATATAAAAACAAAAGCTGAGCATTAATAACGTCATTTTTCACTTATCTAATAAAATTTTAAATTTCAAAAGGATTTTTATTTTAAATTTTAATCACTTTAATAAAATCTACTAAACATTATTCGTCAGAGAATTACAATTTACAGATACTTATTTATCACCATAACATTTATGCAACATATAATTAAGCATTAAACTCAGTTGAATATATATATTGATAAGTCAAGAATACAACTATATGAGCTATATTTCAAAATATTAGTGGTATTTATTCATTTATAAAAAACAGGGGAATATTGATTAACTAGGTATTATCTTATAATCCATCCTATTCAATGAGAACATTAAGAGGGCTTTTCTTCCTTTGAAGTCTATTTTTCTCTTTCTGAGTGATGAACTTCATTGGCAGCATGGGATCTACGGGAGGCTGGGGGCGACATGGAGCGAATGAGACGTCTGGTGGGATTCCCATGTAGCGAGGAGGTAGGGTTTGTGTCATTATAATTAAAAGATCAATATAAGAAATTTGTCCGTGTGGTGTTATCTCATACAATAAAAAGGCAAATCTCACATACCTTGTAAAAGTATCATCCTCGAAGAAAGGATCACGGGTCCAACTTCCCTCTAGAGGAATGATCGTCGGAGGAAACGGTAGGCGAAAGTTGTCGACCATGTGAAAAGAAGGGAGGAGTAGGAGTGAGTCATTTATTCTTGAACACACACATGTAAATCATTTCTAATTGTCGCATAGTTTCACCTCATTGTATCGTCCCTAATTAAGGTTTCTTATCATTTAAGGTTCTTCGTAGTCTCCAATACTCCTATCTCCCAAAAGACTTACACGAATGTGTCAATAAAATCCAAGTTTGCATTATGGATTGATGATTGAGAGTATATATCTTGCCTAGTATTCAATCCAAGATACTCTTAACCGAATTTTGGTAATGTTCTGCTTTGTTAGGAACACCAAGTCGATTTTGTGACACCCTATTTCTTTAAGTAGTTCACAACTTAGCAACTTATCTACCTCCAATGACTCACCTAAGCCTATGTACATTCCTTAGGTACCTTTTGTAGTCAACCTATGCAATCTTTATTCTTAATTCTCACTCGTATGTTTTTTATTTATCCTCTTTTTCCCACTTTCATTCATCAATTTCTTTTGGTACTTGATTTGAGCTCAAAGGTAACATTCCTTTGATGACTTTATTTCACATTAATTTACAAGTCATCAATTAAGTTTCATTTAACCTTTGTATGAGTAAATCGCTCAAATTGTCACAATTCTATATGTCATCTTCTACCTTAGAGTTGTTTTCTTAAGTCCTATTTACTTGAGACAATTACTTTAGCTATAAGGGTCCCTCTACTGTCAGTAGAGTCAATCATGACATATAAACATCATCATACATCATAGAAATTATAATATCACTAATAAATTAAATTTGAAACATTATACCAGCATTCATAAGCAACAATAGCATGAATGAGATTTAGAGACTTTCTCTAGAACTCTAAGGACAAGTTCATTGTTTTCTTATCAAGACCTTATTTGGATTTTGTGACAGAATTCCTTTTCCTTATCTTTCTCTTAGGAGAAAGTGACGGATTCCATCTCTAGTTTTTTTCATTATTTGTTCTTTGAAGCTAATGAGGAGGATTTATGCAAAGATCCTTGGGTGGAGTCTAACATTTGGTATCAAGAGTCATATTAATCCTTTGTCTTGTTTCAAAATTCGTTTAGATATTTAATTTTGTGCTTTAAACTTGTGCTCAATTTGTTTGCATTGAACTTTTGTGCCTACCAAGTGTTTGATAAATTGTTCTTCATGTGTTCTTGAGTTTTGTGTTGATTCTTGTGTTTTAATTCTATTCTTAGATGTTATTCTTGATGTTCTATGGTTATCTTTGGTAGTTCATCAATTTCTTTGAGTTGTTTTGAAGTTTCTAAAAAAATATTGTTAAAATTTGTTGTGAAAACTCTCTACAAACCTATGTTAGGCCTTTTAATTTTAAAAATATTAAACGTTGTTTGTTTTCATGAAACCAACATCGTTTGAAAACTAACACATTCATATAATTATAGAATTTTATGGAATATCAAAATTCATTGTGGTTTGAAAGTTATGAGTTTCGTAAAAGTGCCTCGTTGATTCACTACAAAGTGTTTGTGAAAAGTCCTAAAGTTAAACTAGTTGCATTTTTTATTAGCCTAGTTTTTCTTATCCTTTGCTAGTGTATTTAACTTTATTTCTTGAGTTAAATAACCTATTTTCTAATACTTTAAATCCTTAAAGTCAGTTTTGATTACATAGCTTTTAATTTGAGATTCTAGTGTTGTTCTTGGTGCCTTACTTCACTAGTTTCATTGGCTTATGTTGGAATTGACTTATACCTTGAAACTTGATCGAATTAAGTGTGGAAAAATCATTGTAATTCGGTTTTAGACCTCTGGAAGTGAAGAAAAATATTGGATAAAAAAAAGAAGAAAAGAAAAAGAAGCAAAACAAAAAATGGAAAAAAATGAGAATACATAAGCTTCAAAACTAGGTGCTCTGTGTTCAATTTGTATTGTTTGATTGTTGAACCTTTTGTGGAATTGGAAGAAACTATTTGAGTGATAAAACTACACCAAATTGAAAACATTATATGCTTAGTTGGTGCCAAGTTGAGAAGCCTTGAAACCCATTGAAACTTACAAAATTTTGAGGCACTTTGGGACATCATTGGAACTTGAATTGTTTGCTATTGTATAAACTGAATTGATTGATTTTCCTAGGCATTCTAAATTGTATAAACATGCTTTGAGTTCCTTATTTGTCCATAAAAAATTCTGAAATTTTATATGGCATGTATTGGTTAATCCTAACACTTTATAGTTGACAATTTCCATGTTGTGCATGCTTTGAGTTTGTTGTAGCTTTTCCTTGATTTATAGTGCATGCAATTGTGTGTCAAACTTAGAAAAAGATTAAGCCACAACTGTCTCTCCTCATGGAGTTTTCTCATATAAATACACTTTAATTACAATTTGTCAAGCTGATTTTCAGCCCAATAAAATAGTTAAATTGCCCTATATACATTTACAACTAATTATCCTAATTGAGAGAGTAATTGTTACAAATAAATGTGCAATCCCATACAATTTTTTGTGCCATTAATTTCGTTGACATCCCCCCTTAAATTGATGCCTGGAAATCTACTAGCATCAATTTGCCAAGTAGAAAATTGTGGCGCTGACATGTCAATGCTTTAGTGAAAATGTTAGCTATTTGAACTGATGTTGAGACGTGTGGTAAACTTATAACTCTTCGATCATAGGCTTCTTGAATAGAGTGACAGTCAACCTCAATGTGTTTAGTTCGTTCATGGTAAACTGGATTTTCTGTAATTTATATGGCACTGGTGTTGTCAGCATACAACGAAGTTGATTGTGCTTGAGAGAATCCAAGTTCTGTGAGGAGACCACGCAACCATATTATTTTAGAACAAGCGGTAGACAATGCGCGATATTTGGCTTTACTGGAGGACTTTGAGACTGAATCTTGTTTCTTACATTTCCATGAAATAGGAGCATTCCCTAGGAACATACATCCACTGGTAGTAGATTTTCTTATGTCTGGACATCCAGCCCAATCAGCATCATTGTATGCTTGGAGTTGGATGGATGAATCAGCAGGAAAAAATAGACCATGGGTTGGGGTGCCAAGGAGGTATCTACTGATTCGTTGTACTACTTAAAGATGCAAATGCCTTATAGATTGCATGAACTTAATCATGGTGTACAACAAAAGAAATATTTGGGCGAGTGATAGTTAGATAGATGAGACTTCCTACAAGCTTGCGATAGTGAGTTGGATCATCAAGAAGGTCACCGTCATCTTTGTTATATTTAACATTAACTTCCATGGGAGTGTCAATGGAGGTTGCAGCTGTGAGTCCAGCTAGCTGGACCAAGTCTTTAATATACTTTTGTTGACATAGAGAAATGCTTTTGTGATGAGAATGCACCTCTAAACCCAAAAAATACGTGAGATGGCCTAAGCTTTTCATCTAAAAAGTTGAACACAACAGATTTTTGATTCTAAAAACAACATCTTGATCTGATTCAATGACCACAATGTCATTCACATAAATAAGAAGCACCACAATGACTTTAGGAGTCCTTTGTAGGAAAAGAAAGGGATCATACTGACTTTGAGTGAATTCAAAACCAAGTAGTGTGGATCGAAACTTTTCAAACCATACTATTAGTGCCTGTTTCAATCAATATAAAGAGTGTTTTACTTTGCAAACAGTATTAGGTGAAGGTGTAGGCATACCATTAGGAAGCTTGATGTAAACTTCCTCCTGAAGGTCACTGTGGAGAAATGCATTTTTGACATCCATTTAATGTAGTGGCTAAGATTGTGAGGCAGCAATAGCAAGAATAGTGCGCACGATTGTCAACTTGGCGACCAATGCAAAAGTCTCATCATAGTCTAGTCCATATTGTTGCTTATTTCCAAGCACAACCAAACAAGCTTTATAACGATCTATGGATCCATTTGAACACAGCTTTATAAAGAACACAAACTTGCTGCCTAAGGGCTTAACAGATGAGGGACACTAGACTATATCCCATGTTTGATTTTCTTCCAAGGCTAGAAGTTTAGTTTCAATAGCTTTATAACGATCTAGAGGCTTACTAACACATGAGTTGTGCCTTAAAGGAGCTTGGTTTGGTTCTTTTACTAGATCAACAGCCAAGGAATTATCTTGAGGGGGCCCTTGAGGTTCTATTGGCTGATTTGAAGTGACAGTGCTATGTCTTTTGTAGGCCAAAAGAGTTTAGAAGATGGTTCTCTTGCATGAGAGTTAAAAACAATGGCAAAACAAAAATCGGAGGAGAGGTGAGGTCATGATGTGATGCAAAAAAGTATATATTTTCTTGGAAGATGATATTTCTAGATACTCGAATCCTACAGATGTTAGGATCATAACATAGAAAGCCCTTTTGATGAGGAGAATATCCAAGAAAGGCAATTGAACAGATTGTGCAGTGAGTTTGGCGCCTTCTCTTGGAGGAAAATGGACATAACACACAACAAAAAATACAAAGAGTGAAGTAAATAGGTGGGTGACCATACAATCGAGTGAAAGGAGATTCACCACCTATTGATGGAGATGGCAATCGGTTGATAAGATGAACTGTAGTGGAAAGGGCTTCACACCAAAATCGTGATGGCACATGAGACTCCAGCAAAAGGGTGCGGACAACATCAAGCAAATGGTGATTTTTTCTTTCCACTATCCCATTTTGTTATGGAGTGAGGGGTATGACCTTTGAGATATAATGCCATTGGATTGTAAGAATTCTTTAAATGAGAGTGACATGTATTCCCACCCCCCCCCCCATTATCAGAGCGAAATATTTTTATTTTTGATGAAAATTGGGTCCGAACAAAGACATGAAAATTTTGAAAGTGGAAAAGACTTCATCTTTTGATCGTAGAAAATATACCCAAGTGAAATGACTATAATCATCAATAAAAGTCACAAAATATTTGTAATTAGCATGAGATATAATCGATGCCACGCCCCCAAAACATCACTGTGGATGATTTCAAAAGGTTGTGTTACATTAGATTGATGGGTTAGAAAAAGCAGTATTTTACTTTTACCAAGTTTACAAGACAAAAATCAAAGTGAACAACATTAAGAGATGAAGTGTGTTTATTTCCAAGAACAGTAGATTTTAGTAAGTCATGTAGTACATTTGGGTTTGGACGTCCAAGACTCTTATGCCATACTTGGTAATCAACAATAGCATAATTACAAGATACCAAAGGTAAGGAAAGACTTGGAAGCAATGAGAAATGAATTGGGAAAAGACGTCCAACTTTAGGCCCCTTCACGATTATCTTCCTTGAGTGTTGATCCTACACAAGATAACCATATTGTGAGAATTGTACTTGACAATCGTTTTTAACTAATTGACCAACTAAAATGAGATTATTAGTAAGACCAGGAGGTACAAAAACATTGGTCAAAGATGGAGATCACTAGTGGTTGTGATAGGCAAAGGATTTCCATCAGCGGTATGTATCTTGAGGTCTCTAATATATTTTTTGATTTTAGTAAGAAATTGAGCATTGTTGGTCATGTGGTTGGAAGCCCCCGAATCAAAGTACCAAGGGGAAGAGGATTTATTTGAGAGTCCTAAAGTAGAGAATGCTGAAATGATCATTTGTTGAACCATGTCAGGGGGTCACAGTTGGAGTAGTTTTAGGATCATATTGTTGAATAGGTGCTGGATTGGCAAAATTATTAGGAACAAAGGAATCGACTGAGGTTGTAAAAGTTGTGACCTTTAGCTTTAGTGTCTGTATAGGGCATTCCTTAATAATATGTCCATCCTTTTTGCAGTAGTTGCAAAAAAATTTTGGACAGTTAGACGCATAATGTCCAAATTGCTTGCAATAGAAATATTGAACAACGGTCATGTCATGGTTTCTTGACTATCTTCAGCCATATATGTCATTGGAGCAATAGTTGATTTTGATCTTCAATGATGGATTGTGTAAAGAGGCGTTGTTCTTCAATAATAGATCATTGAAACATGCATCCAGTGATGGTACAAGGTTTCTATGCATGAGATTGGACCGAATTCCTTCAAAATCATATCTCAATTTCATAAGAAATTGATGTTGTTTAGTTGTGTCATGAACTATTTAGACTAAACGAAGGCCTTCAGAACTTAAGTCTGCATAAACTGTATCATTGTATTCAACCCAAAGATTCATGAATTGAGAGTAAAAATTAGAGATGAAGAGACTATCCTAGTTAAAGATAGCAACGTCGTGCTCAAGCTAGAACCTTCGAGTGTCGTTGTTCTGATTGTAGACCTTTTTCAAGTAAGTCCACATTTTGGTTGTTGTCTTGTAAGGCCAAAGATTTAGGACAATGTTGGGGTTAATAGAGCCTAGAATCCAGGCCATGACATGAGCATCTTGGACTGTCCATTTGGCGTCTCAACTTTATTTGTTTCTTTGCTAGGGACGGAAGTGTTGTCATCAACATGACCGCACAAGTCTTTTCCTGTGACAAAAATCTAGAATTGGAATGCCCAAACTGAGTAGCTTTTGCCATTAAAAGGAACCAAGAGGACCTCATACTTTTCGGTAGACATGGAACGAGAAGAAAGGAGTTGAAATTGACAGGGATGGTAATCTGGACTGTGAAAGAAATGACAAAGAAACAGAAAAAAAAAAATAAGGACTTCGAGAGAAGTGAAATGGATTTGGAAACTTGGACGAGGCTGAAGAAATAATGAAAGAAATGCAGACTAAGTTATTGGATCGAAACCTAGCGTGATACCATGTCAAACTCAGAAAAAGGTTAGGTCACAACTATCTCTCCTCATGGAGATTTCTCATATAAATACACTTTAATTACAATCTATTAAGCTGATTTTCAACCCAGTAAAATAGCTAAACTGCCATATATACATTTACAGCTAATTATTCTAATTAAGAGAGTAATTGTTACAAATAAATGTGCAATCCCATACAATTTGTCGTGCCATTAATTTCGTTAACATTGTGATCCTTGAGTTGTCAAAAACAATTCCAAATTCTGTTTTGGTAGCATTTTAAGATTTTAAGTCTCCGCATCTTGTTCTAAATTGTTTTACATCCTATTCTACTTTGAGTTGTGCTTCATTTCTTTTAGCTTTGATTGATTGTTTTACCTTTGGCTCCTTTATTTTGTCTTGATTGAGTTTGTATCTCATTGGCATCTTGGAAATTTATGGAGGCTAAGACCTACACAAAGGTACAACACCTTGATTTAAAGCTTGTGAACTTCTTCCTAGAATTCCAAGGGAGAATTAGGAAGAGATAAAAGGCAAGAGAGAATTTTCCAATAAAGAAAAAGCCTTGAAAGAGTGCAAACACAAGTTTTGAGTGTTAAACACTAGCGAGTGGTGAGGTTGCCATTTAATAACTTGTAATTTTTCTAAACCTTGTCTTGTTTTGTAGGAATGGAAAATAGTAGTGATAGTGATGCTCTATCATCCAAGTCAGCCAAATTTATGGCTAGTATGATGAAACAAATGAAAATAATGTAACTTGAAAATGAAAGAATCATAAATGATAAACTTGAAAGAAGCATAAGGGAAATGAACCATAAGGCAGAGGATGTAATGAGAAGACATGATAAACATTCTTCCTCTTCTTTACACCTTAATGATAACTATTATATGAACCATGATGACCTTAGAAGACATAGACTAAGACATAGGGGTGAAGAAAGGCAACTTAAAGTACAAAACTCACCTAGGCCGAGACATATTAGGATAGAAAATGATTATTTGAGGCATGGGGAGCTTAGGTTGAGACATGTAGATCATAGGGAGGATGATCCTAAGGTTAATTTTCCTAAATTTGATGGTTCTTCAAATGTTGAAGCTTACTTAGAGTGGGAAATGAAATCTGACCAAGTGTTTAATTGTCATACTCTAAGTGATCCTAAGCAACTTAAACTAGCTACTTTAAACTTTAAAGGTTATGTCTTAAGTTGGTGGAACCAATTTCAAGAGAAAGTAAGGAGGGGTAGGAGAATTGGAGAAAGAAATTGGGAAGAGTTAAAAAGAACAATGAGAGGTAGATTTATTCCCTCTAGCTATGTAAGAGACATGCACAATAAATTGCAAAGGTTATATCAAGGGACTAAAGGAGTGGATGAGTATTTCAAAGAATTGGAGTTATGTCTTATTAGGGTTGAATTTGATGAGCCACAATAAGCCATTATGGCTAGGTTTTTAAATAGGCTTAATAGGGATATCCAAGATGTTGTTGAACTTCAATCTTATTCCAACTTACATGATTTCTTTCACAAGTTTTTAAAGGTTGAACAATAATTGAAGAGGAAGCATGGAGCTAAAAGGATGCAATAGACTTCAAGTGGAAAGTCAAGTTTGAAGAAGGAGAGCATGTCCTCCTTAAAAAAAGAAGTTGTAAATAAAGTAGATAATAATGTTTCTTCTTCTCCCTCTTTTAATTTGAAGCCCAAAGAAGGAAAGTTTGTAAGTAAAGACACCCCCAACCCCTTTAAGTCTAGTGATATCAAATACTTCAAGTGTCTTGGTAAAGGACACATAGCCTCCCAATGCCCAAATAAAAGGGCTATGATTCTTAAAGAGAATGGGAGCATAGAAAGTAAGTCATCAATTGATGAGAGTGACACCTCTAGTGAGGGTGTGCAAGTGAAGCAATTCACTCACTTGAAGAGGGAGATTTGTTAATTGTTAGACGCATGCTTGGATCATTGTATGATGAGAATGATGTCTCGCAAAGAGAAAACATATTTCACACTCGTTGTTTAGTGGGAGGGCATGTTTGTTCACTCATCATTGATAGTGGTAGCTGCACAAATGTAGTTAGCACTAGGTTGGTGAAAAAGCTATCTCTACCTTTGATTCCTCACCCAAAGCCATACAAGCTTCAATGGCTTAGTGAGAAGGGTGAATTAGGGGTGGATAGCCAAGCCATACATGCTTGGTGGATGATGTATGTTGTGATGTAGTCCCTATGGAAGCCACCCACATATTGTTAGGAAGGCCATGGAAATATGATAGAAATGTTGAATTTAATGGCACTACTGACATTTATTCTTTGAGGTACAAAGGCCAAAAAGTTGCTTTGAAACCTCTTAGCCCTAAAGAGGTTAGCATGGATTAAGTCAAAATGAAGCAAAAAAGGGAACAAGAAAGAAGGGTTTAAAAAGGATCTCAAGTTCAAGGCTAGAAATCCAAGGATAAGAAAAAGGTAATAACATTAGAAGCCAAGGGTATTTTGGCTACTCCTTAACAGGTAAAAAAATCTCTTTATGTTAGGAAGCATTTGTTCTTATGTGTGCCTTCACCATTGTGCTTAACTAGTCAACCTAGGTTAAATGAGTCTTTTGAGCAACTCTTGCTAGAATTTGAAGATGTCTTCCCCAAGGACATTCCAATAGGATTACCACCTATAAGAGGAATAGAATATCAAATAGACTTAATCCTTGGGGCAATCCTTCCCAATAGACCTGCCTATAGGAGTAATTCAGAAGAAACAAAAGAAACTCAAAAGCAAGTTGAGGGCTTAATAAGTAAGGAATGGATTCAAGAAAGCCTTAGCCCCTGTGTTATGCTTGTCATTTTAGTGCCTAAGAAAGATGGTTCATGGAGAATGTGCACTGATTGTAGACCCATTAACAACATCACAGTGAAATATAGGCACCTCATTTTAAGGCTAGATGACTTGCTAGATGATTTGCATGGGGCATCTCTCTTCTCCAAGATTGATCTCAAAAGTGGGTACCATCAAATTAGAATGAGAGAAGGGGATTAGTGAAAAACTACCTTCAAGACCAAGTTTGGGCTTTATGAATGGTTGGTGATGTCCTTTGGTTTTACAAATGCTTCAAGTACCTTTATGAGGTTAATGTATCATGTGCTTAGGCAATTCATGGGTAAGTTTGTTGTGGTTTACTTTAATGACATCTTGGTTTTTAATAAATCACTTCAAGAGCATGTAGAGCATGTGAGAAAGGTGTTAAGTGTACTTAGGGAGCAACATTTGTTTGCAAACCTAGACAAGTGTACTTTTTGTGTAGACCATGTAGTCTTTTTAGGTTTTGTAATAAGTGCCAAGGGTGTGCAAGTGGATGAGGAAAAGGTGAGAGCAATTAGGGAGTGGCCTACTCCTCAAAGCATTAATGATATTAGGAGCTTTCATGGTTTAGCTAGCTTCTATAGAAGGCTTATCCCTAACTTTAGCACCATAGCCACACCTTTACTTGAGTTGGTTAAGAAAAATGTAGGCTTCAAGTGGGAGAAAAGTCAAGAAGAAGCCTTTTAGGCCTTAAAAGATAAGTTAACCCAAGCACCAGTCCTAGCCTTACCAAACTTCCAAAAATCCTTTGAATTGGAGTGTGATGCCTCCAATGTAGGTATTGGGGGTTGTTTTGCTTCAAGAAGGTCATCCCATAGCCTATTTTAGTGAGAAGCCTAAGGGAAGCCAACTTAATTATTCTACTTATGACAAAGAGCTCTATGCTCTTATGAGAGCTTTGCAAACATGGCAACACTATCTTTTGCCCAAGGAATTTGTGATTCACAATGATCATAAGTCCTTCAAATATTTAAAGGGGCATGACAAGCTTAACAAAAGGCATGCCAAATGGGTGGAGTTTCTAGAGCAATTCCTTTATGTCATCAAGCATAAACAGGGAAAATCTAATGTGGTAGTTGATGCTCTTTCTAGGAGATATGCCCTTATCTCTATGTTGGATTCCACCTTATTAGGGTTCAGTGACATTAAAGAGTTGTATCTTGAGGATAGTGAACTCTCTAAGCTATTTGAGTTATGTGAGGATAAGGATTATTTGGACTATTTTAGGCAGGATGGTTTCCTTTTTAAAGGAAATAGATTGTGCATTCCTCAAAGTTCTTATAGGTATGTATTGATGAAGGAAGCCCATGAGGGAGGCTTGATGGGACACTTTGATGTAGATAAGACTCTGAGCATCCTGCATGAACGAACATTTTTAATGGCCAAAAATGAAACACCAAGTAATTAACTTTTGTAATAAGTGTGAGGTGTGTCATAGGGCCAAGGGTAAGCTTATGCCTTATGGGTTGTATCAACCCCTTCTTGTGTCTTATGTTCCTTGGACAAATTTATCTATGGATTTTGTCCTTGGATTACCTAAAACTAAGAAAGGGATGAATTCTATTTTTGTGGTGGTGGACAGATTCTCAAAGATGGCTTACTTCATTCCCTGCTACAAGCATGATGATGCATGTCATGCAACTGACTTATTCTTTAGGGAAGTAGTTAGGCTACATGGTGTGCCTCAAACCATTGTCTCTAATAGAGATCCAAAGCTCTTGAGTCATTTCTGGAGGACTTTATGGGGAAAGCTGGGAACTAAGCTTTTATTTTTTACATCTTGCCACCCCTAGACTGACAGACAAACAAAAGTTATCAATAGAACTTTAGGTCAATTATTGAGATGTATGGTTCAAAAAAATCTAAAAACATAGGAGGAGTGGCTACCACATATTGAATTTGCTTATAATAGGGTAGTTAATTCAACTACTTCCTATTCTCCATTTGAGATAGTTTATGGGTTTAATCCTCTCACTCCTTTGGATTTGTTTACCCTTCCTACAGAACACATGACTAATCCCGATGGCTTGCCTAAGGCTAAGTATGTTAAAGAATTGCATGGGAAAGTCAAGAGTCAAATTGAGAAAAAGATATAATACTATTATAAATAAGCCAATAAGGGGAAGAAGACAATGATATTTCAACCTGGGGATCTAGTTTGGATTCATCTAAGAAAGGATAGATTTCCTTCTTAGAGAAAATCTAAACTTCAACCTAGGGTCGATGGTCCTTTTCAAGTCATTGAAAGGATCAATGATAATGCTTATAAGATAGATTTTCCTTATTCTTATAAAGTATCTAAAACTTTTAATGTTTCTAACTTGTCTCCTTTTGTTTCAGGTGATCTAGATCCAGTGCCAAATTCAAGGATGAATCCTTTTGAAGAAGGAGGGGATGATGCATTCCTGACTTCTCCAATGAAGGGTTGGAGTCTTCAAAATCCATTAACCAGAGCAATGAGAAGGAAACTTGAAGAAAAGATTAGTCTTCTAGTATTTAGGCCTTTGTAGCTATAGAAAGGTCTCACATTGTCTAGATAGTTCTAATTAAGTCCCACATTGCCTAAATAGTGCTAATTAAGTTCCACATTGCTTATCTAAGACTAGTGAAGGGAACTTAGATGCTTATATAAAGCCCCTCCCCTAGGCCACTTGTAAAACACAACTTGAATGCATGATAATATTGATTGTGAGGTTTAGAGACTTTCTCTATAACTAAGGACAAGTTCCTTGTTTCCTTATTAAGACCTTATTTGGGTTTTTTGGCGAAATTTTTTTTCCTTACCTTTCTCTTAGGAGAAAGTGGTATATTCCATCTCTAGTCTTTTTCCATTGCTTGTTCTTTGAAACTAATGAGGAGGATTGATGCAAAAAGATCCTTGGGCGGAGTCTAACACATAGGCTTAGCAAAAATCTATTATGAATGCACGCATGATGTTAGGTAGGGAGGGAGTAATTCGAATCCAGAGAATAACAACAAAATTGAATTTCGCATTTCAGGCCAAATTCGTGTTGATTTGTAATACTAAAATGAAATTAACATAATCCTAAAACTTCTAACAAAAGAAAAAGAAAGAAAATAGGCTCCTCCTACCTGAAATTCAAATTTTCGACGAGCTGTTCGAGTTTTCTGACGAAACTCTAATGACAATGTTAAATCGCTATTCTTTTATCCTTTCACTCAGCCAATTGGACAGAAATGAAATAGAGATCAAGATGAAATTTTCTATAAAGAGAAATGAAGAAAAGATGTTGGGTTTTATGGAGAATTTTCACGAAATATTTCTCTATGTGGTGTATTCTTTTTTGTTGGTTTCTCTCCTATGTATACAGTTACAGCGCCCCATTTTTAGCTTATTAAATTCGTAGGTTATGGGCAGGCATAATTGGTAGCATGGTAGATTATGGAAGTGTAGGACGCCAAGTTTTGCAAGGGAGGTTCAAGGAAAAGAAATTCCGTCAGCAGCATCCATAGCGGTCTAAGGTTCTTGAGGTAAGCTTATGTATAATTTATTTCCATAAGTTGGCAACGATAGATCTAGCGGTCTAATGACATTACACTCTCTCCTACTACTCTCCTTCCTTCGTAGGTGCGAGTTCAAGTTCGCCTCCCACACGTTTTTCTATTTTTTTTTTTTTTCCAAAATGCTTCTTCGTTTAACATTTTTTTTGTTTCTGTTTTAATAGTGTTGATGGGCTTCAGCCCAGTTAGTCCAACACCTCTATTCCTCCTTCTTGGACAGAGGAGAGGATCGAATCCTAGCTAGTCCTTCTTTCTTTCTTTCTTTTTTTTTCTTTTCTTTTTTCCAATTTTCTTTTTCTTTTATTTTCTTTTTATATTTTATAATTAGTATTTTGATTTCTAATTTTTTTTCTAAAATTTTTATAAATCAGTTTATATTTTTCTCCTCCTGTTTCTACATTTTCCTTCACCAAAATATTTATATACTTTAATAATTCTATCTATTTAATTTATTTTAATATATACATATATATTTTTATTTATAAAATTCTAATTTATATTTCAAAAATTTAGATTATTATTTTGAATTAGATCGGAA
>JAMLFT010007728.1:0-14489 GCA_026544285.1 Pachyrhizus erosus | reverse complement strand
TATCAATTTAATTAAAAAATAATTTCTTTTTATTTTAGTTTTTGAATATTTTATTATTTATTTTGATCCTTTAAAGATTATTTTTTTTAATCTTTTCTATTATATAACAATAATATTAATAGAAACTCTATTAATGACTTAACGCATCATTAAAGATATTTAACACGATAATCACATTTTTTTTTAATAAATTATGTTTTTAAGTCTCTATGTATTCAAATAGTTAATAACATTAAAGTAATTAATAACAAAATTAAAAATATAATTTAATAAAAAAATCACATTTATCTGTTTTATTATCTTGATGATATTATAATTATCAAAATCATTATTATGTCGTGATATAAAAAAAATTAAAATATTATTTGATATTAAAGATTAAAATATAAAAAATCTTTAAATGATGAAAATAAAAAAATGTTTAAAAACCAAAATCATAAAGACATTATTTTTCAGAAACTAATTTTATATTTAAACTTCTCTAAATAATATTTTTTATCAGCCTTTAACTAAAGACAAAGTTGTGAATAGTTTAATTAAAATTATGTTTATTTAATTGTATTTTTCTAGTTAAACAATAAAGACTACTTATTCAACATATAAGATGAAAAAAATTAATAAATTTTGGATAAGACAAGTACAATCACACAAATTTTATTTATAATTAGACGTTAAAGATAGTGTTATAAATTTTTATGTTACATATTATAAAATATTCATCGTAAAAAATAGTTATAACTTAACATATTCCATATTTTTAATTTAATTTGACCGAGAGTTACACTCACGATATACTAGTATACAGGTGAATTCGTGACAGGAAGACCACATGTTATTGCGAGAATTAAATATAAAAATAATACAGACAAGATAGAGATGAGACAGCCAGTAAGTTGCCATTGCTTTTATTGTCAATTAAGACAGCAGCCATATCATAATTGTATCAGGGTGTGAGAGCTAAGCTGAAGATTCTCTAGATTTTTTGACATGCGAATTATTCATCGTGAGCATTCACTTGTTGATATGATAAGAAAATAAGTGAATAAGCAGTGTATCAAACACTAAGTTTGGGATGGAAATCTGAGTTAACAAACGACGATGTTAATTCATCTAAACAAGCCATCCGAATTCTCTCAGGAGTTGCTGGACTGTCTAGTGGAAACCAGTCATTACGCCCCATTTCAGCTCTTGCAGCTATGATGGCATCCTTGATGGCAAACAACACAGCAGATGCTAGGAAAAATGGAGGCTCACCAACAGCTTTAGATGAATGGATGGCCTTAACATTTTTATGACCCTGCCAATTAGCGCCCGCAAGAATAAACAAAGTTATCGTATTGGTATCTTCAATTTTGTGAATTAATAGAAAAATGATATGTAAACACCATATACTTTATTTGACACTTGATGAGATAAAAAAATGGAAGAAAAAATATAAGTATTAAAATGTGATATGACGTGAAGAATTGATATGTGTTGTCAAGACTGTTTATAATGAAAGGGTGTCTAAATATCATCGTTAGAATTAACATGTGCTGTGAGTGTAAGGGAATAGCCCAACAGTCAACTAGTTATAATCGAGACAAATGAATCTTGTGACCATCTCAGAGTGGTGCAGACGTAAGAATGAGGTCAAGCCTAAAATGTCAACACAGCCAACACTCGTATGTCTGGGATTACACTAATGACTCCACTGGACCATGTAGCATAATGGAATCATTTTCATGAGCATCATCCACTCTTTCATCCACTTACCACAAGAAAAGATCAAAAAAATAATTATTCAGAGTTTAGCAACATACCTTCAGGAGTGAGACATTAAATTTGAAGGGAACATCATTTACAGAAGGAATTTTATAAGCTCCAGGTCCACTCGTGTAAAGGCACCCAGACGGGATCCATTTATGTGCTCCATCTCCCCATTTAAGTTCTTCTAAAGCTACCCAACCCAAACCTTGCATAAAAGCTCCCTCGATCTGTGAAAATAAATAGCAAGAACAGAATATGAATTTATCATGAAAAAATACAGCAAACGTGATTTTCAAGAATAGGGAGGAAAAAATTAGGAAGTACTTTTTTTTTACAAGAGGAAAAAATTAGGAAGTTAATTCAAAGGAATTTTGGAGTGTTATTAATGTTCTGCACACAAAAAATACCACTTTTTCATCATTTCCCCAAAAAGGTCTTAGTACGAAGAATCCAGAACCAAACATCCTGCAATAAAGACTTTCCGAAAAACAGTCTTTGATAATTTTCACAATTCTAACAAAGTAAAACCATTTCTTAGTAACATGTTATCACAATCAAAAAAATATTTTATAATACCTCTGATCAACCAAAAAGTTAACACAAGCATTTCGACTTCAAACAAAAAAAAAAGAAGCTTACAAATTCTTTTCTATCAAATTTTCTGAATTCAGTTTTGAGGAATTTGTGTCCTCTATATTGTGTTCTTTCTCCATCCTTAATAAACTTCCATATATATTCTGAAATTAATAAAAAATAATTATAATAAACAATTATAGAAAAAAAGTACCTGTCCAACATCTATCGCTGGATTCAGAGAATAACCTAGATCCAAAAATAAGTTTGCCACTCTGGTGTAAAAATCTCCAGTCAGGGTGTCAATTTCAACCTCAGCAAATGCAGCTCCATAAGTAAAATATCTAAAAGGTTTTCCTTTACCCGTCGCCCAATCAAAACCAATATCAGGTGTAATATAAAATCCATGGGCAGAAAGATCTATTCGCTCTGCATAGCATGCAAGAACTAGCTGAAAATAATAAAAGCATAACAAAACATGTTCAATAGATTTCAACCACGAGGCACCTTGTAACAGCAGTGACAATCATAAAAATTACTTGTAATGAGAAGATTTGTTGGCATAGTCTACATGCCCTGTACACTTCAGCAGGATTCGTAATATAGTAGATGTAATTTCTTATACAATCCTCAAACTAATGTAATCACTTCTATTTTTATTCATCTTGAAACCCAAGATATTTGTATGAAATATGTAAGATCTAATAAAATGTTTTTGTTTTTTACTTTTCAGAAATTCTAAAGAGCCTCAATATTTTCTTAATTTCCTCTCACACTTACCAACTCCTCCGCTATTTATATAAAAATACAGCTTCCATGAAATACAATGGACAAATGTGCTTATATGGTCATTTATACTGAGTAGATCACTTCTTAGACTAAGAAACAGAAACTGAAAGTGCACAAGTACCTTGGCAAATGAGTTGAAGGTGTGCTGTGAAGCAATGGGTTCCATGCGTGCCATTATTTGCTCACACGCATCTAAAACTGCTGCTCCATACATATCAGAACTTGCAGAAGCTGCTGTTGGAGAAGCATTTGGGACCTAATTTTGCAGTAAGCATGAGGACATCAGAAACAATAGGCCAGATTCAAGAAAGGGTAAAAAGGGAAAACATAGAAAAGGATAATCCAAATGAACCGGAAAGGTATAGAAGGATATTACTATATTCAAAATATTTAAACAGCGAGGTTCCAAAGATCCAGTCTCTTATGATTGCATGTGAACTTTAGTTGTTCTCCAAAATTACTTTTGAGAGTCGATGAAGTTCTATATAAAAAACATTATGACATTGTTTTTTCCCCCACTATATTTTGCAAACCTGTGCTGTGCAACTTTCTAAAATTACTAACTAAAGTTTGGAGTTCTAAATCTTGAATTTGACTCTGCTGATTTTCTTTTGGAATAATAAATTACTTATTTACTTGGTAAGTTGGTATGATATAGCTGACACTAATTTCCAAGAAGAAAAACAATATAAACCTGTAAAAAGAGTAACTTAATACCTTGTCAGTACTAGTATCTGATATAAAGACGGAACTAAGAGGGATATTGAAAGCTGAAGCAGCAATTTGGGCAACTTTGGTATGCAAACCTTGCCCCATTTCTACACCCCCATGGGTAACTAAAACAGTTCCATCTGTATACACTTGAACCAGAGCACCTGCCTAAGTTATTGAGAAAATATGTAAGTAAACCATTATCAATATCTAATAATGCAATCATTTGACAACTAACAAAATAGGAATATAAAGCAAAAGAAAATTTTGAAAGAAAGCACCACAAAAATACAAAGCACAATTGCTAACCAATTAATGTAGTCCTTATTGAATTAAGTAGTCACATGACTTGCATCATAGGATTTGAATTTTGGACTGGGTTTCATAATATATACTTAATCTAGTATAAATAGCCCTTATCCTTAACATGAAGTAATTAGCAATCATATGTTATGCTTTCAAATTTGAAGTGGTTTATGACCATAATAGATACAATAGCACATGCATGCGAAAGAAAAAAAAAAAAATACAGTGAGCATTATATGAAGCAAAAGAATTTAAGAGGCTGGAAATGCAAGCAGCAGAATAAACCATGCAATCCCTGCAAGGACAGATTATTACATATAGAGATAACCCAAATTCTCTCGTTCCCACTTCAACTTTCCCTTCTAATTCTGTTAAGAAATTTCTCTCTATCTATTTTATCCAAATTAAGAGAAATCTAAGAAAGAATACTATGGCTTAAAGCAATCATAAACTTGAATCCCACACTAACTGACAACATTAACCTATTTAAAAGGTTCTGTATAGAAAAAGTAAATAAATTAGTTGATTTTATTGGTTTTATAGAAAAAAATGTTACTAATGTACTAATTTTACCCTTATTAATAATCATTAATTTGTTATAGGCAAGGTAAGTCTACGAACTTTATACACTACTATCAATATAAAGCACAAATATTTAGAGTATTTAATAAGGACAAATCATGAAAAAAAAAATGTTTTATAGGAATTGCAAGATATCTTACAAAAAGGACCATCAATTCTTTCTAAATGGTATCTTATATTAAGGTCCAGAAGGAGTATAACACAAACTTGACAAGCTTCCTTATTTCCTTAAACTTCAGTTGAAATCACTTATATTTTTCATTTTTTAAATTAAAACAGCATGATAGAATTCAGATTTTACCTGGTTCATAAACTTTGTTGTAAAGGATATACCAAACTTGTTAGGAACCATAGCAATGCCACGCTTCCTCCAGCGGTTGTGACTATTGAATCGATCAACTTCTTCACGTGCCTTCTCAAAGTCACAGGATAACTTTAGTTCTTTCCACAGTGAGGCTAGTGTGCTGTACTGAACTATCTGGCCATAATGCAGAACAGATCCTTCTCCTTGAAAATTAATTTCCTGGCAAGAAACTTGGTTTAGGAAGATTGACAAGAATGTCCAACATCAAGTGGGATGACAGTAAAATTCCATGCATACAACTCGAGAGAAAAAACCCAAATGTTTGTTACTTACCCTTATCTTTTCTGGACTCATCTTGAGTTCCACAGCAATCCTTTGAATCCAGTTTTCAGCAATGAGCAAGCCTTGAGGACCACCAAATCCACGGAAAGCAGTGTGGCTAGGAAAATTAGTAAAGCAAACCCTCCCCATTACCCTCATATTTGGTATTTCATACACATTGTCTGAATGAAACATAGCACGTTCAAGAATGGAAAGTGACAGATCCAGTGAGTTTCCAGCATTGTTATACAATTCAAGATCCAGCGCAAGCACCCTCCCTTCATTTGTAAATCCAACCTGAATCAAATAATATCTCTCATTAATTACTCAAACATGTTAAAAAATAACAAAAACAACTGTCAGAAAGCCGCCTTAATTGTGATCACCCTTATCCTGCCTTAATTGCAGCATCTTTGGGGCTGCCTTAATTGCAGCCTCAAGGATGGCATTTAGTCACACATTAACTAGAGACATGACTTAAATAGAGCTTATAAAGCTTGGGCAATCATCACTTTACAAGCTGGTTTTGTAGGGTTATGTTAGGCCTCCTAAGCCCAAAATCTAAAAACAATGTTGTTACTCAGCTTAAAACAATTAGCAAGAATAATAGAATGTACAAAATCAAGGGTTAGCAAGCGTTGAATAATAGAATATTTTAATGAAATTGCTTGGGTTATGATGCACTCAACACTGGTACACCCCCTTACGCCCAGCACTTTTGGGCTTGGTACGTGGATAATATGGTGGGTGGCTTTGTTTTTTTAATGGATCTTAGGATAGGTTTTAATATCATCTTAGAAACGTGAGTTGGAGGCCTAACTCAACCCTACAAACCAGCTTGTAAGAGAGAGTAGCCTCCCCAGTTACATACGCTAATTTGGCCTCATCAATATTCGATATGGGATCTCCAACAGTTTCCAAAGCAAGAAGCAAAGCAAAGTTAATTATCTCTCCCTGGTAAGACTTTTTTTTCCAACATTTAGTTCATCATCATGGTCTTTCAAGCTATTCATACAAACCCAGCACATCTGAGAGGCAAGAACTACTAACTCACTTTTTATTTTATTTTTTTGCAAGATGTTATGTCCCTAGCTAATGAGTCAAGAAGTGTAAATCTAAACTTATAGTCATGAGGAGAGGCTTAGGAATCAAAGCATTTCTGCAGTTCTGCTTAGGTTGGAGGAGACTTTGTATATGTAATACATGTTCCAAAAAACCCAAGTCATCTCTGTTCTAGAGGTGACGATTGATGAATCCATCATACCAGGAGCTGTACAGTTCAGATATCTTCAATATATCAACATAGTTTATAAAATGAGGGAGATATTGATGACAATGTCACACATAGGAATATAGGGTTTAAGCTAGGTGGTCGATAGAGAAATACTCACTACAAGAGTAGTAATGTTCTATGGCAGTGAATGTTAAGGAGTGAAGTACCAACAAAGGCAAAGATAAGAAGGTTGAGATAGACAAGTGGAAAAATAAAAAATAAAAAGTTAAATCACATGTCAGATAGAAATTTGGTGTAGCACTGCTTGAAGAGAAAAATATAAAAACTCTTTCAAGGTGGTTTAGTCATGTGATTAGAAGACCAATAAAGGCTAAATTGAAAATGGAGGATCAAATGGATGACAATTCATTTTAGAAAGGAAAATGTATACCTAAGAAAACATTAGGAGAGAACATTAAAAAATATATTGGTTTAAATAGCTTTCAGAAAGTTTGGTTTTTGATAGAGATCAATGGTATTGAGTGACCCATGTAGCTGACCTCCCTACCAGGAATAAGACTTGGGGGTGGGGGGGTTGTTTGTCGTTGTTGTTGTACAGAAGCAAAACAAGGGCCAAATGAACATCACAATAAGAACGTAGGGTGTTAGACAGTATATAAGGTGTCGACAGATCAAACATCACTCAGAAACATCAAGAGAAGATATTCTCAAACTCATATTGCGGCACAAATGGAGTGCATAAGTATCACCTGCTTCCATTTTAAGAAACAAAAATTTCACAGGATTTAGTTTTACAATAAAATATTGATGTATAAAGAAAAACACCCGTTAAATGTAAGTAAACAAGTAAATAACTGTAGGCATACCTTGTACTTCCCTAGAAAACTATGGCGTTGCCCAGTTATCCTCATGTCTACATCTCGGTCCAGTGTGATTTTCACTGGTCGATTTAACAGATAGGATGGAACTGAAGCTGCAGCGGCAATAAAGGCTGATCTTGTCTCCTTCCCCCCAAATCCACCACCAATTCGCTTTGTTTTACAAACTACCTTTGACATGGGAAGGCCAAGAACATGAGAAACATATTTCTGGTGCTTCTGAGGGGCCTGCAATAACACAATGTTATTTTCATAATGCAGTTATTTCCTTCAACCCATAGATTTAGGCCAATACAAGCCAGCACCACTCAACACTAACACTCACACACGCATAACTTTTGTTAAGATCCAATTACTAGGTATGGAACTTGAATTCCACAATGGAAGTATGGGAATCTAATGTGGGGTTATACAGAGGCCTTCAGCTCTCCAACCACAACAGCTAGCTTTTGCGGTGTGGTTCTTCCGGAGTTCATACCAATTGGTATCAAATCCTTCCATTATGTCTCTCAGCTGTAAATGAGTGGCAATGCTGGCATTGCAGTGTTCACCCAAGACTAATCAAATGGTTAGTGCACAGTCAGGGCACCGGGGCAGTAGAGCCTAGTGGGACGTTAGGATCCAATTACAGAGTATGGGAGTTGAGTCCCACATTAAAAGTAAATAATTCTAATATGGGGTTTATAAGATCTTGGACTCTCCAACTACAACAACTAGCTTTTGTGGTATGATCCTCCGAAGGTTCTTATCAAATTTAAGTCTAGGCGTGTGCAACACAATAGACTAAGAAAGTGAGAATGAAGAAAACAACAACAGCTCCCACAGTCATCTTGAAACAGGAAAACAGTGGAGCAAATGTTTCCACCCTGCCAATATGGAAGGAAAGGAACCATCTGAGCATATTGAAAATCCTCTTATCAAGTTGTCTATCCTTCTCAGTGCCAATACCATCATAAAATAAAGTTTTCAAGATGTCCATATGAGCACCAGCTCTTAAAATAGTCTCTTTTGCTGAAAAATTTCATTTTTTCAATCTAAAGAGCTTTAGATAGAAACTGTTGATGTAAAAACAAGCCCTTTTATTCAATTATTCAACTCACATCTCAGTATACTTCCCTCTCTGTATCCCATTTTGAGTTGTACAGTATACAGAACAACATGCCGTATTTAAGAAAGATTAATTATGCTGAAAGACCAAGTTTACAAAATGGAATAAGTTGTATTCTTGAATGCCCTCCATTTTACTATTTGCCCATTGTTTGACTCTGCTATCATCATTATATTGATCTGCAATTCTCAACAATTAATTGTACATGAATACTTAAGTGGTTCAGTCATACACGGCTGAATCCCACCATAAAGAATAGACACGATAAAACAAGTTAAAGATTTTGGACAACTTCAGTTTCCCAGATATACATTTATTATAAAATTAGGCATTCACTACAAAATTGTATAACTTACTTGAGTAGATGATACCATATGAACTTCATTTCCACCATCCACTGTCCATATCAAAGTGCTATGTGGCTCCAGATAAAAGTGTTCCTGACCTCCCATCTGAACTTCACCTTCAATTATTCTGTCACACTGACCTGATTGAAAACAGTGATCGACGTCACCTTTACTCAAACACTTTTCTGTGTTGGGGTGAAAACTTCTAGCATTGATAGCATCCTGTATTGAAAGGATGGCTGGGAGCTCTTCATACTCAACATGAACTTTTCTTGCTGCAATATTTGCATTTTCATGTGTATCGGCCACAACTACTCCTATAACCTGGAAACATACACATATATCTCATTAAATATTCATGGCAAAAGGCTGTTACAAGACAAAATATTCCATGAGAATTCATCACAAATTCTTGTAAATCTCATCCTTCAATTTTGAGGATTTGGTCAAATGTATACAGAATGTGAAAGGCAATCATTAGTAGGAGGCTAAGTGGGCATTCCAGTGTGATTGGGAATGGGAAGCCACAGTGAATTGGGCAATTCATCATGATATCAAGACCCTGAAGTACAATTTAATGTATATTTGTATGATTAGATGATGAGCAAATAGTGAAGACTGAAGACTAATTTACAGACTCTACCTCAGTCAAACATTCAGACTTTATAGATCTATAAATAACTATGTGAGGCGTGAAAAGAAGACTGTGCAAGCAATGTAAAGAACAAAGAGAAAAGAGTCAAATGTGAAGATTGAAGTCAGAATTCCTTTCCCTTTAAGCACAAAACTATAATAAACAAACCAAAAGTGAGATCTTATTTAGTAAGCTAGATACCTGCCCCACACAAGTGACATTATCTATAGCAAAGAGATCCTCATCAGCAACAACTGGTCCAATTTTATTATCACCTGGTATATCTTTGGCCAGAAATAAGCTTACAAATCCAGGCGAAGATATTGCCCTTGAATCATCAATTCTAATTATTCGGGCATGAGGTTTACTACTCAAAACTAAGGCAGCATGCAAACCATTGGGAGGCATTGGTATGTCATCAACATATTCTGCTTCTCCTGTAACCTGAATGTAAGTTATATTAGCCGTGTGGCCAAGCATTCAACTGAAAAATAAAAGGCATAATTTGCAGAAAGAAACTACATACGCCAAACACAAAAGAAAGATTGAGAACACCAAAGGTAAAATGTGAAATTTTCAAATATGCGAGGGAGAGCAGGTAACAGGCTACAAGCAACTCATAGATACAAGTAACATATCTGGGAAAGACTCAATTAATATAGCTAAAATTTGCTTGATAAACTAAAGACAAGAATCCCATATATTTATAATTTAGAAAAAATGTAGCCAACAAAAAGGAATATCATATCAAAGCTTATTACTTTTGCATATAAGAAACTAAATTTAGATACAACATTTTATAAATAATTTAGAGAAGAATGCATAATTGTTAAACTTGAGATATGATTTTCCCAAACAAGTTGAACAAACCTGAAGTTTTGCAGATAGATGAACCTCTGGAGAACCCACAGAAGTTCCCCGTTTCAGGATTTCATAGTCCTGAGATCCTCTAATTGGTGGGTGGTGGACTGAGTGCACAGCAGATAGATGGGATAATGGTATACTCTCTTTGATGCTATCCATTTGATGAGACACCCACAGAAAAAATTTAAAAAAGAAACTTAAAGTCAAAGATTTCCGGAACTCTACCATTCCGCCAGGAGCATTTTCCTTGAGTAATATATCCTTTTGTAGGACTTTCAATGCATTTTGCAACAGATCTTGGTCCCAAATCTTTCCTATGACAAATTCCTTAGTTTTTGTTGCTGCAAGTGAATATGGAGCCACGCCACCATAAAAAATTGATGCATCAGCAACCACCAAGTTTTCACTATGTTCCTGAAGATGAACACGAATACCTGCATTTACTATTGCAATATCATCATCCCTTCTATGAGACTGTTTAAATTCTTTCACAAACTCAAGAGTCCTATTCCAAGGCAGGAAGATTGACAGCAAGATTTCCCCACTTGCCAAATCCACCTTACGATAACCTGGGAGGAAAAAATTTTCTGCCTGGATTGTCCTGATGTTTCCTTTAGCATCAATAATTCGAAATTTTGCTCTAGCTGCCATCCATAGAGGATTCAAGTCTGATATTGGACTGGCAGTACATATATTCCCACCAACTGATGCAGCATTTCTTATCTGTGTTCCAGCAAACCATTTCAGTTGCTCAATAAAAGCCTTACAAGACGAAGTTTCATGAGCAGCTCGCTCAGTTACAACCATTTTGAAAAAATTCATAAGATCAGATAGTCTTACTGCAGCACCTATCTCTATGCCATCATCCTTTGCATCCAAAACATTTAGTTCTGGCACATGCATTACAGAAATTAGAACCCGATACGGTATTCTCTTTAGCCTCATTTCAATTCCTACCTCAGTATTACCAACTAGCAACTTTGCATCAGTATATTTGGCTTTTAAATCCAATACATGTTGAAGTGTTAAAGGCCGATACCACATTAGCCCACCAAATCCAGTCAAATTTAATGAGATCGGTATCCGTAACAACAGTTCAGGAGGAAAAATAAGTTCCTTTTCTGTGTATTTGGTTCCATCTATTTCATTATAGGAAGTAGGTTCGTATCTATTATCACTGCCTACACATTTATCATTTACATTGTTTAAATTACATGAACAGGGTTTTCCTGTTGATGGGCAAACAGACTTGCCTTCTTCAAGGCTCAATGAAGAAACACCAGCATACAAGTCATTGCTAGTCTTTGCAAAGACCCGGAATGCATCAAATATTGGTCTGTAACCGGTGCACCGACATAAATTTCCTGCAAGGCATTCTTCAATTTGTTCTTCACTAGGCGGTGCTTGACTTGACCGCAATAATGCATACATGGACATGACAAAACCAGGAGTACAAAATCCACATTGTGAACCATGAGCACGAGCCAGGGATTCCTGAAGAGATTACAAGGGTATGTTCGAAGTATTGATGGATAAATATAAATTTAAAATAATAAGAAAGCTCATAGCGAAAGCCTAGAGATAAACGCATTACACCGTGAGAACCAAAAAAGTAAACCCAAAACAATAGCATGTAACTAGTACACAAGCATGATAAGAGAAGACAGTGAGAGAATGTGTCACCTGGACAGGGTGTAATCCACGCTTGCAGCTTCCCAATCCCTCCACTGTGATCACATGCATCCCTTCTACAGAATATAGAGGTGCTAAGCAAGCATTGATAGCATAGTGTCTGGAAGAATATTTTCAAACTAAAATGGTAAATTTCATGTTAAGATACAAGAAAGAAGTGCTTTACTTCACATATAGGAGCATCAAATCATCAAGGCAAGAGAAAGAGTGAAAGACACACTTACGAGCATTTCCTCAATTTTCTATCATAATGAGAAACCATAACTGTGCAGGCTCCACAACCACCTTCCCCACAGCCTAGTTTAGTACCAGTCAGACCTATATCTTTTGTACCAAACAGAGTGGAAAACCATAATTAGTTTAGCTTCACCATGTAGAAAATCTAAAAGGACAGCCAAAATTGAACACCTGTGAAGTAATTGAATCATGAAACAATTTTGACTTCGCAAACAATAAAAATAGATATAAAGACAACACGTGTTTCAATTTTCTTAACGACCAATCAACAAAACATGAAAGGGTGTGTTTACTTCTGTTTTCATTTCATGTTTTCACTTATAATTACAAAACCGTCAACTTGTTTTCAAATATTTTTACAGAAAAAGGGAAAAACCAAAAAAAAAAAGTTGTTTTCACTGTTTCTGTACAAATTTTTTGAAAACAGAAAACAAGTTAAAAACAGGAGTGAGTTTTGCAATTAAAAAAAAAAAACAGAAAATGAAAGCAAAAAATATTTAGTTAAAGTAACAAGTTGAACCTGAATTCCAGAAAAGGAAGAGTGAAAGAGAGAGTGATACCTCTGAGATACTCGAGAAGAGTCAAATGTGCCAATCCATCAGGCAAGACTCTACGAACTCCGTTAACATAAAAGATAGCCTCACTCAACATCTTCAGATCTTGCTCTGCCTTCTCCTCCTTCTTCAACGATCCCATTTCAGTGCTTGGAATTTCAAATTGGAACGGAACACCTTTTTCTTCTTTCTTCTACTATACCTGCAGAGCAGTTATAATTAACTCTAGTTTTTCTTTCTACAATACAAACTTCCACTATATATATTTCTCATCAGAACCAAACAAACACACAGCGAGCGATTCAATCTTCTCACTCCCACTTTTTTGTAGCAATGCAAAGATGTCTCCCACTTACCTACGGAAGCCAAAATGATGCAATAAATAAACAAAGGATATATAAGTTCAGATAGATTAGAGAATAAAATATAGTAAAGTTAAAAAATAAAAAACTAATGAGGTTTTGTTTCCTATAATATATTTATCTTGTGAAACCCGCTTGTATTGTATTGGCTTATCGTTGTTGCGAAGAGAAGATGTCACTTCATTTCACTACCCAGCATCAGCATGTAATGTCAGATTGAAAATTCAATGCGCGGAAAGTGTAGCCGGTAACTCTCAAACCCATCCATCCACGCCAGCAAAATTTGTTAGCACTTGTAAGCGAATTTTTTTTCTTTATTTTAACATTTTTTTAATACATATAAATATTAAATATTTTACTTTAATTCGTGGATTTTCAGTCTTTTATTTTAGAAAACACGTCACATTTCTGACTCTATTAATTACAATTAACAGCGATTTAATTTTTTCTGTCAAAAGTTACTATAAAACGCATATTACAAAATATAACAGTCTTCAACCACCAAAGTCAGAACAGAATAAATTACCTACCTTTCCGATGACGACGAAGGCAACAAGGTGTGGTGTTGTGATTTCTTTTTTTTTTTTTTGTTTAAAATAATTTAAATTGAAAAAATTAAGAACTAAGTTTGATTATCACATATTTTATAAAATAAATAATTAAAAAATAATAATTTTAAATAAAAACTAAAAATAATTTTTTAATATTTATAAAATTAAAAATATATTAAATCTTTATTTTATTATCATTATGATCGAAGCTTAAATTTTTACCATTGTTATTGGTATTCTTTTTTACTAAGTGCACCTCCTGCTTTCAAAAATTAGGTAATATTCCTATTGCATTTTCATTTTTGACTTTTCAAAATTCAAAAAAGAAATGCATTTACATATTAGTTTTTTTTTTCAAAATTAAAACAAAAATTTATTTTTATTTTGGGTTTTGAAAAAAAATCATTTTTTTATATTATTACATTTGACTTTAATTATAAGACTCTTTTGATTAATTTATATTTTTTAAGAAAATTAATTAATTTAATTTATATTAAATTTATTAATAACTTGTATTATTTTTCTAAATTGTCCATAAAATTATTGAGATTCATCATCTCATGTTTTCCATTTAATTAATTGATGTCTAATTTTTTTTTGTTTTTTGTGATATTTTTTAGGATAAAATATGTTTAATTTCTATATTTTCATTAATTTTATTTTTAGTTCTCAAACTTTCATATAAAATATTTT
>JAMLFT010007727.1:0-14490 GCA_026544285.1 Pachyrhizus erosus | reverse complement strand
TAAGACAATTAATTTTTTTTATTTTATTAGTTTATTTTAGGAATGCTATAGTAATTTTGTATTTAATTTAATAAAATTAAAATAATACATACATACACACATCGTTGAAATTAATTAAATTTAAAATTTGTTATATATTTAATTTTTATTACAATTTTAACGATTAACTTTTTATCAATGACTTTAAAGGTGTTATTCTTTAAGGCGCACCTCTTAGAAGAATCAAATTATAAAAATAAAGTTAATAACATGGATTATAAGGTGAACTATATTTATAAGTGGTCTATCATGTACCACACTTTTAAGTTTTTAGATTCATCAAAGTGCATAATCTTATTATGGAATCTTCTCTATCAAAACACTTTCTCTACTAAGTTCACCTCCAATGTTACTCTAATGCCACCTCTGACATTGTAGACAACAATGTCACCTTTGTCATTGTTGATGTTGTTGCCTTTGATGTCACCTTTGTCATCACCTCTATGTACCATTTTGATGTCGCCTCCATCACTATCGTATGATTCACTACCAAAATGGTCAACAACAACACTACTAGCAAGAGAGTGCTCGCGAACACTATATAATACTCTAATTTATTCTCAAATTTGGTCAAAGAAGTGACCATAAGACAATAGAGAAAATGAGTGATAATGACGAAGCCAATCAACTAAAATATCCTTGACGAGTCCTTAACTTCTTCTACCATAGTCAAAATGGCATCGTAGTTTATATAACTTAAGTGAAAAGCGGTGACACCTTTAAATACATTGGTAGCATTGTGTAGGAAAAATTATAGAATTTTTTTAAGTTATCACATTTAGTGAAGTCTTCCAACTTTCTCTTTAGAATCTTGTCATAAACACTATGAATAATAGGTGTAGCATCGTGACAAACATGTTCACCATTGAACTCTCTTGTACTAAAACACAAAAACAAAAGCTTCAATGTAAGAATTGTGGAGTCAACCTGTAGTAAAAGACGAGAGTAATGAGCAAAACAATGACCAATACAACAATGTTTATTTTTTGAAGTCTTTGCAAAAAGACATCAATGTGAGTTGTCATTTCATAGAAGAGATTTCAATTATAGTGTAGAGGCAATTGAGGAAAGAGAGATGTGTCGACAATGACAACAAAGTGGCGTTAGAGGTGACAAGTGAAAGAGGACACAAAATGGATGAACTTTTTTTTACAGAGAAGGGTCCATGATTAAAATTATGAAACTTGATGAATCTAATGGCTCAAAAATGTGGTGCATGGTATATCATGTATAAAGGTGGTCCATCTTAAAATTTGTTTGCTAATAAAGATAATTTCACTATTTAAAAATATTTTTGAATTAAATAAAAATATCTTTTATAAAAGATATTTGCAACCTTGAAAAAATATAATCATATTAAATAAAAATAAATTAATTTAAGTTTAAAGATGTTCTAATTTGTAACCATTTTTTTAAGAAAAAAGAATTATACATTAGCAATATAAAATAATTTTATACCATCATTCAATCATAAATTATTATGTCTGGTAAATTTGTTGAATTTTATAATAATTATTTTAAAACACATTCTAATAATAATTTATAATTAAATGATTGTGTAAAATAATGCATGACCATTAAATTCTTTTTAAATTACATTGCATTTAATCAAGATAAATAATGATTTTGAAAATAAGATGATAACAAACCAAAATCTTATGTCATATTTACAAGAAATAAAATAAATTCTAAACATTATTTATAATCTAAACTTATTTGCATTTTTTTTCTTTTAGATAGATTGATAAATAAATTCCAATTCTCCTATAAATTTTCTTATACTTAATAATATGAAATTTTTTGTTTGTATAATAATGATTAAATTTTGTTTTTCAATTTTCACTTAAAATCCTTACAAGTTGATATGATTAAATTATCTTTTACTCATAATTCACCAATCGAAATACAAATTTCACCTAAAATAAAATAATTCTTAAAATCTTTCTTTCCAAACTCTAATATCTTATTTTATAAAATCTTTTAAACATCATTGAATTTTTATTAAATTTCTTATTTAAAACTTTTAAAGTTATTTGATATTTTTTTTTTGGTAGAGTAAGTTATTCTATAATTTTAAACGTGTCGTAAATTTTTCAAATGTTTAGATATAAAATAAAATATCAATATAAGAGTTTTGAGTAAAAAAATTGATAAATGAAAACAGAAAAAAAATTACTCAATTTTAAAAAATAAAAATTAATTAATTCAACAAATTGCTAAGCAATCAAAATCTTATGAGTAATACTTTGGTTTATATTTATTAAACTCAATTCAATCTAAAAAATCAAATCAAGAGCGAAGCAAAGGTTTATATTAATTTCTCTTTCCCGTTTTTGCGGGCTCTTGTTGCTTCAGTTTTGGCGGCAAAATTTGCAGGTTTTGTGCGTCGATTTGTATGGTAGTTTCGGTAATCGAGTGTGTGAAGAAACACCGAAGCAGCAATGGTAGTCGAAGCTCAAATCATCAAGCCTATCGGCAAAGGCATCGTTCACAGAATCTGCGCCGGTCAAGTCATCCTCGACCTCTCTTCCGCCGTCAAGGAACTCGTCGAAAACAGCTTGGATGCCGGCGCCACCAGCATCGAAATCGCCCTCAAGGATTTCGGCGAACAGTGGTTTCAGGTCATCGACAATGGTTGTGGCATTTCCCCCAACAATTTCAAGGTTTTTATTTATTTATCACTCAAAACACAGTAAAAATCGTTATTAGGGTTTAGCTACTTTTTTTTTTTTTTACCGTCTTTTTATTTTGCAGGTTCTTGCGCTGAAGCATCATACGTCAAAGTTAGCGGAATTTCACGATCTTCAGTCTCTGACGACTTTTGGCTTCCGAGGCGAGGCGCTGAGTTCGCTTTGCGCGTTGGGGAACTTGACCGTTGAAACGAGAACAGTGAGCGAACCGGTCGCTACGCACTTGACTTTCGATAATTCTGGTGTTCTTGTGGAGGAAAGGAAAACGGCACGGCAAGTTGGTACCACTGTTATGGTTAAGAAGTTGTTCTCCAATTTGCCAGTGAGAAGCAAAGAGTTTAGTCGTAACATACGTAGAGAATATGGCAAGTTGGTTTCTCTGTTGAATGTGAGTCTCTATTTTCTGTTTGAAAATGTTTAGGCCCTATTTGGATAAATTTTTTATTAAGCATTTGTAAGAGAAAATAAGAAGATAAAACGACTTAAGTTTCTCCCATAAACTAAAAGTAACTTATGCATAAGTTAAAATCAGCTTTTGGATAAGTTAAATGATAGAGCTTCTATAAATTAGTTTATAATGTGAAATTTCTTATTTTCTTTTCTTATAATTTTAGTTATTGTCTGTTACTTTAATTTGTTGAACTTTTACATTCTTCAGGCTTATGCCCTTATAGCAAAAGGTGTTCGTTTTGTCTGCACCAACACGACTGGTAAAAATGTGAGGTCTGTGGTTCTTAAGACGCAAGGAAGTGGTTCGCTTAAAGATAACGTCATAACAGTGCTTGGCATGAATACTTTCGGCTGCTTAGAGCCTGTGAAATTGTCTATATCTGATTCTTGCAAGGTTGAGGGATTTCTTTCCAGGTCTGGACAGGGTAACGGACGCAATTTGGGAGATAGGCAGTATTTTTTTGTGAATGGTAGACCGGTGGATATGCCTAAAGTTAGCAAACTTGTGAATGAGTTGTATAAGGGTGCAAACTCCAAACAGTATCCCATTGCTATTTTGAATTTTACTGTTCCTACAAGAGAATATGATGTCAATGTGACTCCTGACAAGAGGAAAATATTTTTTTCTGAAGAAAGTGCCATATTGCAAGCCCTGAGAGAGGGATTGCAACAAATTTATTCTGCTAGTAATGTCTGTTACTCTGTTAATGAAGTTATGCTGCCTGCTGAAAAAGAAGAGTGTGTTGAGTTGTGTTCCTCTCATGGGAAATCTCCTATTTTAATGAAACTATCATCCCCAAATTGCAGTCATCCTCAGGAAGAGCATTGTAATGAAAGCAACAATGGTAGTATTTCTCAAGATGAACTTAATACTGAGTGCAACATTGATACTATTTCTAAGGAAGAGCATGAGAAACATATTACTGATTCCAAAATTGTTTCTAAATCCATTAATGAATATCGGTACTCACATGTTGAAGAAGGGTTACTTTGTGAGAAAGATGGGAGTTTAATGAACCAGGAGTTCACACTCAGAGCACATAGCACTTCGAAGGATGACAGTAGTGGAAGACAGTCAGCATGTCCTGGTAGTATTATACCCAATCAAGCTACCCTTCTCTCAAGGACAGTTGAGAGTGGCAGCACTTCTAGTAAATATTCATTTGACCATTCAAGACATGTTCAATCCACTCTCAACAATTTTGTTTCTGTAAATAAGAGAGATCGTGATAGTGTCATTAGAACCTTATCTGAAGTGCCTGTTCATAGAAATCAAGCTCCTCGTTGTCAATTGAAGACTACAAATACTGAAACACATGACTTGATTACGAAATCATTACTTTGTTATGACCAAAGTGATGAACCTGCTAGGGCAAGCGAGATTGAATCTTTGAAACAACTTTATCCTGATAATGTCTTCGACAAGAAAGAAAATTCTTTTTCTTTAAAGGGTGACTCCTCTAACAGAGAACATAAATCTAATATGGTATGTGGTTTTAACTGCTAAAATTTCATGTAGTCATACTTTTAGTTCTTGAGGTACAATATTGCATGTATTGTACTATAGAAGTTGATATTAGTTTTAAAATTATTTGATATTTTATCATTAATAATGGGATTTCTAGAAGGTTTAATTACTCATTTGGTCTTTATAGTTACAAGAACTTCCCTTTTAGTCTCCATACATTTAGTTCCTACACATGCCATTTTTATTCGCTTTTAGTTCTTGCTGTAGGGACTATAAGAGATTAAAATGATATTATAGAGACAAAAGGATTAAGATGATATGTATAGGGACTAAAAGGGATTAAAATGATATGTGTAGAAACTAAAGGGATTAAAAGTGGTATGTATAAGGACCAAAAGGAGATGTTTTTAAGTTTAAGGACTAAAAGAGAAAGCTTTTGCAACTTAAGGGACCAAATGAGTGATTAAATATTTTCAGAAATTTCTGTTTTTGATCATTGGATACCAATAAAAGAAATAACTAAATGCAGTATTGATGTCTTTACCTCATTCATTGTACATTTTTATGTTGCTTTGTCTAAGGAGAAGACAAATCCTCCTTTCCTTTATACTGCTTCATTCTTTCCAATAAAGTTTCTTCCTTCATCCAAAAGAAATGGAAAATTAGATAAAAATAAAAAAGCTGCTTCCTTTATGCTGATTTACAGGAATTAGATCTAAAGAATAATACACCTTTAGGAGATACAGCATCAATTACTCCATCTAGCATTGATATGATCACTACAGATGTTTTGGCCTCAGACCCTCCATTACATTCATCACCTGTTCGGTTCGATTCCTCTAAGTCTTCCAGTAAGAAGATATGTGCCAACATGCAATTTTCTTTTCAAGAGCTTAAGAAAAGGAGAGAGAAGAGGCTTTCTCTGTTGCAATCCAGTAAATTTGGACGTGGAAAAGCTAAAGTCAAAAGGTTTTTATTTCTGTACCCTTTGTATGAAATAGGAGAATATCTATGTGCTGACTTTTTCTCATAATTATTTCTAGTTGCTATTTGGCTGCTACTTTGGAGCTTTCACAATCAGAAATTGGAGAGCAGAAAGAAAGGGTCTTGGCAGCAGCAGCCACCGAACTTGAAAGATGTTTCAAGAAGGAAGACTTCAGCAGAATGAAGGTCCTTACTTAGCATGCTTCATATTGTTTTTCCATAAACATGCAAGGCTTGGCTTTGCACAAATGTCAATACTTGATGCTATTTTGTAAATGGTTATTGTGGTGCTGTTTGGTTGTTTGCTATCAGTAAACGGTTAAAGCTAAGTTTTTTAGGTGTTTTTTAGGTGTTTTTGTTTATTTATTTGGAATACATTGTCAGATATGTAATTTATCATGTCAAAGTTAAAATATATTCTTTAACTGCTCAATCATATACTGTATTTACTGATGATTACATGGACAACATGTTTAAACAGGTGATTGGGCAATTCAATCTGGGATTCATCATATGTAAGTTGGATCAAGATTTATTCATTGTGGATCAGGTAATTTCTGAAATAATTTTGGAACTATTGAATCTGCGGTTTCTTCCACCATTCCCTTGAATGATTAATACATATAAATGCATCCTTTTGCTAAATTTAAATTGTTTCTTTACCTAAACATGATTGTATTTGAACATGACCATTTTCAGCATGCTGCTGATGAGAAGTATAATTTTGAGCGGCTATCGCAGTCAACCATCTTGAACCAACAACCTCTTCTTAGGTGAGGAGTTTATATCGTTATTCACTTACTGTCATTATACATATTATTCCTGTTTTTTTGTCTTGAGTTGAGGGGACTTTCCATTACATGGTATGAGGAAATTGCTTATTCTTATGTGAACTTCCGGAGAAGGTAAAAGGGTCTTGCTGAGTTCAAAGAATTACAGAGCATGCTTAGACCAGAAACTTTGATTGTTAAAGTATAATTGCTGTAAATGGATGATATATTTCCTTCATTGCACAGACAGCACACGAAAGAGAAATTTCTCTCTTCTCCTTTTTTGTTGATGATCTAAACTCTTCCAATAAAAATTTCACATGTAGGCCAATAAGATTGGAGTTATCCCCTGAAGAAGAAATAGTTGCTTCGATGCACATGGACATAATCAGGTAAAACAAGAGCCATGTTGATTAAGTAGTGATGTGTTGATTTTACTTTTGGATATTGTAAGAAACTAGATTTCATTAACTGGATCCTGATGTTAATCCTGCACAATCAAACTATTTATGTTTCCTGTTTGCTGTAGCCAGGACAGAAATGAGCTGCAACGGTATCTCTTATTTACCTATCATATAGTTGATTCGAATGTAATAACAAGTTGCCTCTGATGGTCCACTTTGAAAAGTAACCAGTATGATTATCTTTCCTTGTGTATTTAAGAATCTTTTATAGCGACTGTGATCTAATGTCACCTTAACAAAATCATTTCCTAATCCTGATGTACCAGTCATGAATTTCTCTGCTATATAAAAATCAATATGCAGATATCACTTATGACAAACATGAAAGCTGTGCTCAAAATACTGCACTATGTTAATGCTAGGTCAATTCAATGGGTGACCTGGACTGCCTTAATTGGTAATAAATAGATAGTTTTAGCATCTATATCTATCTAGCAAAGCTTGAGTAGCTTGTACGAACAGGAATCACAGCTGTGAACTCTGAGCTTGACAGATTGCAAATCATTGCTGCATGCATATTAGAAATTTTAACTTTCGCATGATAGCTGAAAGATTGTCTTGCTTAGGGGTACACTGTACCATTGGTCCATTACGCTTGATCCAGTGCATCTTGTAGTGTTGGTTACTTTTGTCTATGGAGGTTTCATTGAAATTGGATTCAGTTTTCTAGTCACAGTTTCATCAAGCTATACTTCTGTCTTGTTTATGCTTCTATAAAATTTAGTGTGGTTAGTAACGTGCATTTGCATTATCCACATTTTCAGGAAGAATGGATTTACCTTGGAAGAGGATCCAAATGCACCACCTAGATGCCGTTTTAAATTAAAGTCTGTTCCCTTCAGTAAAAACACTATGTTTGGAGTTGAAGGCAGGTGAACTTTGTGGATTTAATCCCGAGTTAGTTCAGGGATTTTGTTGGTCGATATGATCATATCACAGTAGGTCAAGGAAAAGCATCTGCATTGGTCCATGACATTTGCTTATTTTTTAAATTTTATATTTGAATTGGAAGATAACTCAGGCCAAAGCTAGAAGTCTATCTAAGTAACATGGTTTAATTTTATATATGATGCAAGTAATATCAAGTAGACAATTTAGGATCTTAACAATTATGTAGGTTTTTCATCTTCTGATGGATTTGGTATTTCAAAACAGTAAAGCATCCTCAACTGACTTATGGAGCATGTTAAACCTACAATGTTCTGGACGAACATGCTTTAGGATGCATAAACGATGCTCACATTGTGGCTGAGCTTTATAAAAGCCCTCGGCCCTTGTAAGGATCTGTGAAGCCTGTTCTGCTTCACTTGGAAATCATTATGATGCACTTATCAGTACCCTTTGAATTGATATTTTTTCCAATCCATGATACCAAACTTGTGATATTTTCATATACATTTATACCCCCGGATCTAAGCTATGATCTAAAGATCGACACATTTGAATCATGTGAACGTCAAGATCCCTCGTGCATAATCACCGTATTTAGAATTTTTGTACAATCAATGCAAATTACTTGCTTGTTCGCAATGATGTATTGAAGAGTTTCATTATGTTAAAATAAAATGATGTATTGAAGTGATTGACGATAAGCAGTTTTCCCAACAGATGTTAAGGAGCTGATCTCTATCCTGTCTGATGATGATGGTCATGTGGAATGCTCCGTAGTGGGTAGCTATAAATTGGACACCTCAGATTCTGTTTGCCCTTCAAGAGTTCGTGCAATGTTGGCATCACGTGCATGTCGATCATCAATTATGGTTGGCGATGCACTTGGAAGAAATGAAATGCAGAAGGTAGTAAAGCACAATACTTTTAGCACTGCCCCCTCCCCTTCCTTATTAGTAATAACACAGGATAAACAATGCAAGACTGGAATGATAAGCATCTGTTTTTTTGGGAACTAATTCTGAATAAATTGAATTTCAAATATTTCACCCTTCAGATACTTGAGCATATGGCTGAGCTGAAATCCCCATGGAACTGTCCCCACGGCAGACCAACCATGCGCCATTTAGTTGACTTGACAAAAATTCGCAAGAGCTCTGAACTTACAATGCCGATGTAATTAATAATAGACTTTTGCCCTAATATTATGTTAGCAGTTAAGGGAATTATGTAACTTATTTTGTACAAATACCTGTAAAAATATTTGTTCTCAAGTGTTACCGTAAATTTAACTAGCCTAGATATCTTGAGTGTCTATACATCAGCATGGTTGATGTGCTGAACTTATGGAACAGTCTTCCTGCTTTTCATTGGTATTGGTCTGCAAAATGCTATAGCTGCATAACTTCCAAGCCTTCATTTGATTCGTCTTACAGCCTTAGCGCGCACTTTGGTTTTGGATTAGGGTTATTTTACTTGGGGGTGGGAAAAATTGTATGGAGTGGTAGGTTTTAGTTTTTATTTCTGTAAAAAAAAGTTTAAAGAAGGGAGTCATCTGTATCATGTGATTCAAAATAAAAACGGCGTTGTAATTAGAGGATATAGTAATGTAATTTTTTTCGAAGCTCAGAGGAAGTTGAGATGAATACTGGAGAAACTCTGCAATGATGCACACATCCTTTGAAACGTGGTTGCTTAAAAAATTAAAAATAAAGAGAACTGTATTCACGATTATAGACAACAGAATGTTTTATACGTTTTGTTGTCAAAGTCTCGCATTTTCTACTCCAAAACTCTGGACACTTTGGAACACTGATTAGTGCAACGGCGCAAGTTTCTGCTGCAGTAGTTAATCTTTAAATGAATGAGCGTGATTTTCAATATCTCGAAGTGAAATATTTCTATTCTGTTTGAAAACTCGTCCAACGGTGAAACAATCAAACTCCAAATCAGAAGTTCGTGGGAGTGACTAATAAATATTTACTGTGTTTGTTTGAATCTGATCGTGGTTTATTAATTTATTGAGGAACGTTTCGGTATTTTTTTTTACTCTTTTTAATATATAATTTTATAATTGACTAAAAGAATTTAATTTTAGTGAAATTTATTCTTCGTTTAATAACTTTTTAAATTTAGAAATAAAATTTATTAAAATTAATAATTTTAAATAAATTTCAACAATTATAAAAATGATTTGAAAAAAAAATGCGAATAACGTTCCTCTAATTTATATTATAGTCAATATTTAGAAAGACATTTCGATTCTCCTTGCAGGCTCCACTAGATTTTTGGGATGACGGTCCACAAAATTTTACTTATCTATCTTAAAATAAATTGTAGGGATTAAAACTATCTCTTTAGAGGCATTCTCCCTCAAGGCGCACTCTTTTTTGAGTTTTCATATTTCCTCATTTAAGTACATAGCTTATTTGAGTATCGAAATGTTTACAATGATGTTCGTCAAACAATCGTGGAGCTCATCATCACCAAACAATATAAACATTCACCCAATCGAAGCATACAAAATTTTTACCCATTATGTTCAAACTAAACAAAAATTATCACATCTAATAAAAGAAAAATAAAAATGGAAAATATACCTTAAGTTTCCACAGTGTAACTATTTTTCAAATTTGTTCCTATCATCTCTAATAGCTTTTTATTTATAAAAAAAATGTATTGCACAAGTTATATTATTTATATAATATTTTGTTTATAAAAATCTCATCAATTGAGAACTCTTTATTATAAAAAATGAAAATTATAAATCTAAATAATACAATTATATATAAATAATGAAGATTAAAAATTAACCGAGAATAACTGGATCCCTTTAAACGAGTGATATATTTTAAAAAAAATAATCATTTAAATATAATTTACTAATTTTTATTTATCATAATAAAAAATCTCATTTAATACGTACTATTTTTTATAGGATTTTCTATCCCATGTAACTTTATACACAAGTTTACCCCCATTAATGATTACAACTAACCAATTAAAATGAATATTTATTATTTTTCTAAATGTTAGTTACTAATTTTTTTTCTCCCTTAATAATGCATCTCCTCTTTTTTACGGGATTTGTGTGTGCATTAAAAAAATTCTTATAAATTTTAGTGATATAAAAATAAATATTTATCGTATATAATACAAAAATTAAAATACCAATTCAATAAAATTTTACTCGATATTTTTTTTTACATTATAAAAATCTTCTTTAATTTATATAACATTATAATTTTATAATATATCCTTGTTAAGATTTGTCTGAAGTTTTTATAAATTATATAAATAAAAGAAAATCAACCTTAAAAAGAAAAGAGATCATGTAGTACTATAATTTTATTAAACTTTAAAAATATGAGCCTGATTTAAATTTTTTTTTTAAAAAAAAGCAGAGAACACCGGTTAATAATACGCTATTGAAAAAGTAAACAGTGAGATTTAATTTTAAATTAAATGGAAGTGGTGGAGTCCCCCAACATTCAATAGGAACAGAGCAGAGGAGAGGACTGATTATTAGTTTTGTGTAGAATCGCAAAGGCTCTTCAATCCCCGATTCCATCCATGGTAACACTTTCTTTCTCTCTCTAAGTTCGTTCCTTTCAGCAGTAACACTAACAATGAATGAATACCTAGATCTCGTTAAGTTCATTCCTTTTCCTCACTCATATATAATTTTTCTCCCAAAACCTCAATACCTATTAGGTTTCTTGTTTCAACTCCCCCGACTAATCATACAGACCAATACCCTATTGGTTACTGTTAGGGTTGCATTCTCTCACTGTTTACTCTCTGTTGCAGCTGCCCCTTTCCCTTCTCAAGACTGCCCAAGGCCACCCTATGGTGAGTCAAACCCCTTTGTTTTATTTTTACCCTATTTTTTTAGGGTTACCTTATCGTTCTATGTGTAGAACTTGTGTTAATGCTGTTTGATTTGTAACTTTTGACATGTTGTAACAGTTGGTGGAACTGAAAAATGGGGAGACTTATAACGGCCATTTGGTTAATTGTGATACATGGATGAACATCCATCTCCGAGAAGTTATCTGTACCTCTAAGGTATTGTTCTTTTCACTGCCCTCCTTGGTTTCATTCTCTTTTATCATCTTATCATGTGTGAATGGCTGTTACAACTTACAATGTTTCATTGAAATTGGCTAATTAGGATGGAGATAGATTTTGGCGTATGCCTGAGTGCTACATTCGTGGCAATACCATTAAATACCTTCGGGTTCCTGATGAGGTGTGTTGTGGCGGTTCAGTCTTTTTTTTGTTTGCCCTTTCAGTGAATAAGGTTCAGAACTTCTAAGTGAACGAGTTAAGCTCTTAGTCATGCATACATTTATCTACTAATCTAGCTTTACTGCCTTTTGATTTAGGTTATTGACAAAGTCCAGGAAGAAACAAAGAGCCGCGCTGGTAAGCCTTGTTTGACAGCTATCTGGTTATTCATATTGATAAGAGTGTTTTTCGAACTCTGTTGCACTTGGAACGGTTTTTTCTGAGGGGAAGAAATTTTCTGTTGTGGATAAAAGAGTGTTTTTTGAATTCTGTTGTGGCCGCAACCCTGAGACATGTGATTTTTGTACACTCCAAAATTTTGTTCTGTTTCGGTACCATTGTGTTTTGTTGTGGTTGTTTTTTGCATATTGGAATAAGTTTTACAACCTTGTCATATGGAAGATGCACGTGGTTTTATGCACGAACCTAACAGTTTTACAGTCAGATTTGACTCTTTTATAAATCAGCAGCAGAAGTTTCATCACTGTGAATAAGTTATTGTTGTGCATATTAGCATACAGCATGAGCTTTACATGTATTCCAGAAAAGTAGAAAGTTCTTTGATTGATGTGACCTTTTTCAGACCGCAAACCCCCTGGTGTGGGACGTGGAAGGGGAAGAGGTAGGGAGGATGGTGCTGGTGGACGTCAACCAAAAGGAATTGGGCGTGGCCTTGATGAAGGTGGAGCTAAAGGACAAGGAGGACGAGGCAGGGGTGGTCCTGGTGGAAAGCCCGGTGGAAACAGAGGTAAAACACTCCTTGCGTTATTTCAAAATGCAAGTATTGCATGTATACCAATTATTCTTTCTTTTGTTGGTTTCTATCCCTCAAATTCAACATGAAAGATGTTCCTGTTGTTTTCCTATCAGAGGAATGATAGCAACATTCTAAATTAGTGATTTCTAATAATTTCAATCAATCATAAAGAAAGTGTTACAGAGTGTCACTAACATTCCTCTATGCTATTAATTTTCACCTGGATGATCTGTTGACGGAGCAAACATTCCTTCAATGTAAAATGTAAATTATTATTGAAGGAACTGGGAGAGTCTTACTCTTCATTGTTTGGGTGTTATGGAAAAAGAATTTGGTAGTTCAGGTTATGTTTGAGAGGTTTCAAGTCAATAAATTAAATTTCTAAATTCTAATATAGTCATGTTGTCTAGGGGTATTACATAATATTTAATGGTTATCTCCAATTTGAATCTGAGGGAAAGGAGTGGCTTCTCTTCCTCTTCTTAAAAATCTCTCCCAAACAAGGGGTTAGACCACTTTTTTATTTGCATCCCACCGAAAATTTGTGAGTGAATCTCATCCAATGTTTCTTCTTGTGGTAGGTGCAGGGCGAGGTAGAGGTTGATTTGGGTACTGATATGGAATTACATATGGGCCAGTTGCTGCTTTTAGAGGCAATGGTGCCCATTCAGAATATTTACTGCTTGTGCTTTGTGTCCTGTGCATTATATGATTTTAGGTTTCGAATTATTTTCCTGCATTTATAGTCACAAAAATGGTGATATTATAGACCTCATCGAAGCTTCTATATGCCAACATCGTTTTCTAATGCCTTTGTTAAAAACTTGCCTTTGTATTCCTTTTTCCTGAGGATATATGTCTTGATCATTGTCACATAATTTGCAAGTCTTCGGTACGTGGTATGCAATTCTGAATGTAATAGTTGGTACATGAAGGTATACATAGTTGGTATATTTCGGTTCATTGTTTAAATTTGCAGTAAGTACTAACGGATAACATTTTCTATTTAGATAAACTAGATCATAAATCCGTACATACGGATAAATTATATATAAATGTTTATATCTTTTAATTTTTTTTTGTTAAAAGTTAATATAAAATTAGTTAAATTTTTGTAATAATAAAATTAGTTAATATTTATTTTTATAGTAAAATAAATATTTAATTTTGAAATTATGTAATTGATTTAAGATATAAGTCTTTTTGTGTGAATAACATGATTAAATCTTATTAAATTATTTTTTAAATCAGTTATCTAAGCTGTATTATAATTGAAGAATATCATTAAAGCTTAAATATAATAGAAAAAATATATCACAACAAAGTTTTGAATTACATTATTAATGCAAAATTAAAAAACTTTGAAAATTATTAAAAATATTTTTTTTCATTTGTTATTTATTTATTCACAAATATTTATACTATTTTTTTATATGTTTATTAAAATAATTTATTTAAATTAACTCAATTTTTATTTAAATTTAACATATTTTTATTGAAATGATACTAATTAATTTATTAAATATTAATATAATTAATTTCATTAAAATTATATATAATAAATATGTTGTAATGAAATATTAATATCTTGATTTAAAAAAAATTAATTGTTTTGTATCTTTTATTTTATAAATAAATAAATATAAATGTAATATAATATTTAAAAACTATTTTATTATTTATTTATTTA